>JBBPBX010001145.1:0-31702 GCA_038048925.1 Garcialebias charrua | reverse complement strand
TTGAGAGCAACATAACACTAATGTCAGGAAACGCCTTGTGTCTGTGACTTTCCTTCCCTCCATTGATTACGGTGACATTCTCTACATGAATGCTCCTACAAGCACCCTGCGGATGTTGGATGTTGTCTATCATGGTGCACTAAGATTCATAACTGGTTGTGATTATCGTACCCACCACTGCACCCTGTATTCACTGGTTAACTGGACATCATTAACCTCACGCAGACTCTTCCACTGGTACATTTTCATCTTTAAATCACTTCTTGGTCTACTGCCCTCATACATCTCCTCCTACATGTCTTTGCGTGAGTGCAGCTACAGTGTGCGCTCTCAGGACATGATTACCTGCAGTGTTCCGTCAGTGAGGACTGAACTTGGAAAAAGGGCCTTCTCCTACTCTGCTCCTGCTTCATGGAATATCTTACAAAAAGATCTGAAGCTCTCGGCCCTGACCTCCCTAAATGGTTTTCAGAATCTGTTGGAATCCTGGCAAAAACCAATGCAGATTTGTTCCTGTCTTTGATTTTATACGTCTACCTTATAATGTTTTGCTAGTTTTTTGATACTTTGTTAAAAAAAAAAAAAAAAAAATCTTTTTGTTTTTTTCTCTCTTTTTGTTTTCTATTGTTTATTGTTTGTTTGTTTATTGTTTAATGAAATTCTATCACTGCTGTTCATTGTTCTTTAGTTTTAGCAGGTCGCTTTCGTAAATGAGCCCATGAGGTTCAAAAGATTTACCTGACTAAATAAAGGTTGAATGAATGAATGAATGAATATATATATATATATATATGGTAATAATACCTTGTATTTAAGAAACTGGTAAAAATGAATTGCTAAAAAAAATAAATGAATCTAATTTAATGTGTGATATATGTGAATTGAAAATTGACTGAGTTATTTACTTATTTTGTTATTATAGAAAATATTGTTTGAACTGTTATTAGATGAATAAGGAGCAGATTTAATAAGATTTATTCTTCATCTGCTACCTTTCATTTTATTTTTTATTTTTTTTCTATTATGAATACGTTAATTGTTGTATTTCATATTATAAAATGAATAAACTAACAAACAAACAAACAAACAACTCCTTTTCTACTTTGGTCCAAATTTTTCCTGCAGGTGGCGGTAAAACAACAGCTGCTAATGAAACTCACGAAGAAGAAATCCGCTCTGAAGTTTGAGTAAACAAAGCAAGAAACAGAAAAGAGAAAACGTTGCGTTTGATTGCGGTTCTGTTGTGTCTCTGGTCTGTTTTGTATTGGTTAACTGGACCCGAGTTCGGACTCGGTTGGACTCTGGGTTCGTGTCCTCTGGACCCATTTTGTCTCAGAGTTTCAGCGGAGCGAAACAATGGAAGCTAACAAGGTGAGCTTCCCCCTCTTTTTGGTAAAAGTTATTCTTCTTGGGCTGCCTGTGCAGCTGTTTTCTCCTTGTTGAGACACCGGCCGGCTTCATGCGCCTGCGGCTCTGTTGCTCTCGAGTTTAACAACGTAAAGCATGTGTTGCAAACCCGCGCGTGCGTCAAACATAAAGCAGCGCCGTCATCTCGCAAAACCCCATATGAAGCTTCTTTGCGACAGTTATTTTTTTATTCTTATTTATCACGATAGAGACGATAGAAGGAAAGTAGCACGATAGACACGTTTCTATCGTCCCCACGATATATATCGTCATATCGCACAGCCCTACACAAAACCCTCAATAAACTCCTCCGGCCGCGTTAATTTGGCTTGAAACAGCGGGGTTCTCTACGGATTTATCCAAGTACCCAGCACAAACAGTAGCCACAGTTCACCCGAGTTCACCTCTGAGTGACCCGGAAGTTGTCAAGATGGAATAGTCCATTTTTAGTAGGGGGATAAAGAAATCGACCGTTTTTTTTATTGCGTATTTAATGATCGTTTTCATCGTAACTATAATTATTTTTATGTTAAATGTACATTAACAAGCATGAGCAATGTTAGTGATGTAGGTGACTGCACGGGGCGAGGCGGGGCCGGGGCCACTGCTGAAATGGGACCCCCAGGCATTTACCTACATGGTAGAGCCGAGTCTGTTCTCAGCTCTGCCCCCCTCCCCCTCACACCCTTTCCTCCTCTGCTGTTTACGGTGGGGAAAAAGGTAAAACAAGCAGCATAAGAGCTTGTAAATAAGTTTATTGGTTTTTACTGATAGATAATTAGTTATTAGCGGTACTGCATTTTAAATAAAAATAGCACAAATCCGCTTATGAATTATAAAAGTTAGTCAATTCACAAAAACGCTGACAAAAAGTTTAGGTCCACTGTAAGCGGATTAGCGTTTTAGCGCTACCTAGCGTTCGTTTGCCCACCACTGCTGCTGATTATTTCATGCTGCTGTATTCATTCATTCATTCGTACTTATCTGCTCACACAGGCTCATGTTTGTGCTGCTGCTATTCAGCGTATTTGCTTCATTTGCTGCTTCAGTGTAAAAATAATTTTTTTGAATCACCAGTGAAATGCACTTTCTAATGTGTATATTTCCTGTTGCAAAGTTTTCCATTACAAGAAATTTCTTTGTCATACATACATGACATATACATAACGTAATTCCATATTTAACACTATTAGCTAAAAAAAGAACAATTATAGTGTCCATAAGCAGCATCTGACACCACCCACATGTTTTCCTGATTCTCCACTTAAATGAAACAAACAACAAATAAAAAACTGAACAATTGTTTTAGCTCTAAAAAATGCACAAATAAACTCCCTGTCAATTATCTATTTCTCTTAAACTTCACAAAAATGCTCAACAGTTCTAGAGCATTTCTGGGGCATTAAAAATGTATTTATCTTGTGATTCTTCCAGATAAAACACTGACATACTCATTTTCTCTAAACTGAAGCTCCAATAAAAGCATACCACAATAATTACCGGTAGCACTAAGCTCGTATTTGCCACAGACTCCTTCACAGCACTTCAGCCGGACAAATGTTCTGTAATTTATATGTCTCTCATGGAGTTTTCACTTTATAAAACCTCTTGCTCGATCAGGTCATCAGGTAAAGGTTATTTAACTGATTCATTCCACAGCTGGAGCAAATCCTCTGAGGATAAATTACTTTTATTGATGTTGACCCTTTTTAAAATCTACATTAAAAACAGCAACATTTGATTGAATTCACTTTGAGTTCATATTTTTCATCATTAGGCTCCTTTTTAAAAGACTTAGTTTATTTGAACTTTTTTGTAAAATATTTATGCTCTTGCTGCTCCCATCCGGTTCTCGCATTTTGCGGTTTTCATGTTTTAACTTGCTTTCTCGTGTGTTTCATCAGCTGTTAATTTGGCCCCAGATCCCATTTCTGGGCCTTCATGTCCGCAAATTACAGATGTGGACCCCCACCAGCCCCCTGTTCCATTTTCAGCACTGATTTTCCACCAACTGCTGCGTAACGCACCCAGCAGGAACATATAGACCAGGTGCCCTTTATGAGTCACAGGTATGAATATCATTTCAGTCCATTTAAAAATCTGCAAGCATATCTCCTCCTACCGCCTGTTGAGAGTCTTCCTATAGACTTAAAAATATAATTAGTGATGTGAGCCTCTGAGACCAATTTAAAGCTTTAAATGTGCATGAATAAAAAAAGTTTCAGGCTTAGCTTTGAAGCTTTAGGAAAAATAAAAATAATGAATTTGTTCTGTCAAAGATTATGGACTCGTAGTCTAGACCTGCATTATTTTGTTTTTAGTGCTGTGAAAGAGAACATTTGATCCCAGGTTATGTCACAAAGGATGACATATTGGTAGTTAACATTTTAGAGAGCCAGTTTACAAAGTTAAAATTGGTTAATGTACATGACAAAATAGTAACTAATTCCAATTTACTGTCACAAATTTAGACTCTAAACTATCAAGGCAAACACATTCAGAAACCAATACTTTCAAGCTCACAATGATTCATACATTTTATTCTACAAAAAATATCTTTAGTAAATTAAAGCAACAGTTGTATCATCACAATCAGATTTATTTGCTCGTTCCACAGAAACCTGTCATATGGAAAAACAGAAATGTTACCACAAATCTCCTTCCATTCATCCATCCATCCATCCATCCATCAGTCCGTCATATTTTCCTGCGTCATCATTTTCATCTCACAGGGGTCACTGGTGCCCATGTCCAGCTATCACTGTGTGAGAGGCGGGGGACACCCTGGACAGGTCTCCGGTCCAACACAGGGACACAGAGACAAAACGAGACAAACAACCATTCACTCTCTCACTCACACCTAGGGACAATTTAGAGTAGAGCTGTAATTTCTAACCCAAACCCAGAGTCCGACCCAACTCAAATTAGGTCCGGGCCATAATAAAGTGCTTAATGTGCAGGCTGAGCCAGTGTCAGGCTTTTGATTGCGTCAGCAGACACGTGCGGCTGATGATCCATTTATAAGGCAACATTGCTTGCCATACATTCACCAGCCGCAAGCGACCATTTCACCGCGCGCTGACTGGCCTTGAAAGAGGTTAAAAAAAAGTTCAGTTAAGCTTCAGATGGGACAAAAATAAGTGACCAGCACGAACAAAGCCAATACATATGAAATTTGTTTATTCAGCCGCTGCACTCAGCACACGAGCGTGGCCGATGACACAAAGAGGTGAGATCCCAAAATATTTGACATGTCAGAGCAGGGTCCGTGTCTGAATAATGCAGAATGCAGGCAGAAGCAGGGACTTAATGCGCTTTGAAGGGCATGAAAGGACCAAAAAAAACCTCCGCTCCAATCTTCTGCCCCCTTAGCCACATACGGCCACCGACCGTTAATAACTATACAGGTTGTCCCCAACTTAGGAGCGAGGTCCGTTCCTACGAATCGCTCGTAAGGTGAAAATGTGTATGTCGGAACCCGAAACACGTGTCGCTCGTAAGTCCGGATTTTTGGTCATAAGTTGGAAAATGTATGCTAGCGCTGCGCCGAACACCCATTTTTCAACACAAACGTGCATACTGGTTCATAAACATGCACAGAACTTTGTTTACAAACGTTTAGCTAACACTCTTTCATCTAAAAACACATACCAGTGCTGTATTTTCTGTACAACTTTACTGTTCGTTAGTCCGCTCATAAGTCCGGAACGTCGTATGTCGATGACGTTGTAAGTCGGGGACAACCTGTATAAGCAGTCAAAGCTTTTAAAAAAATTATGGCTGGGGCTGGATTAGGTCGGATTTTTGGGGCCCGAATGCAACTAGAGTAACCAATCAGTCTAACATGCATATTTTTGGTCTGTGGGAGGAAACCGGGAGTACCGGAAGAAAACCCACACATGCACGAAGAGAACATGCAAACTCCACCCAGAAAGGCGCCTGGCCGGGTTTTGATCCAGCAACCTTCTCGCCGAGAAGAAACAGCTCTACCAAGTGCACCACCGTGCCGTCCAGCTACAAGTCTTGCCACAGATTTTACATTAAGATTTATTTTTTGCTTTTTCTCCCCAAATTTGTTTGCAGAATTGATACAGAAGTTCAAAACAAACTGAATTGCAGATCTCAGATGGCCCAGGTAACTGCATTATTAATTTCCTTTAAACAAGAATTAATCTGGGGTACATTGTTCCCCTGAAATACAATTTATTCTGCTGTGTCAAATGACTGCAGCTAGAGTTGATGTCTTCAGGCTTAGAGTGGCAGTAAAGAGAGGAAACAGATGCTTGTTCAGTCCTTCAGGACTCCTCATGCGAAATAATAAAGATGCCACCTGACAGTTCCTGCTGTTAAACCAACATTTTTAACACAAGTTCTTAACTTTTGCTTTTCTGAGTGCTTTATTGTGTTTAAATACAAAATACATATCCTAAAAGAAAACTCAAGTATCACTACAGGGCACGGCATTTTAAAATGAAAACGTTTGGTATTACTCACCCTACCTCCTGATGCACTCCAGCTTTTTTCATTTCATATGACTGCGGCTTCCAATTTACCACAGTAGGTCACAAAAAAAATGAAAGAACTGTCTACAAACAACAGGAAGCAAGTAAAGTGGCTGTCATAGGAACATGTATTTGGTTGTTTCATCTGTGACACTTTGAAGAATCTTCCTGGGCTGCACATTAATGAGGTGACAAAGCAGAGGGAGATGAGGGGTCGGATGTGGATAAGAAGATAAGGCAAGCCCACCAGGGTTTCTTCTTGTGATCTTCTTCTACATCCAGTGATGAGGTGCTTCAATGGTGGGTACCAACATTTATAGGAAATCTTAAGCCTCTGGATGCTTCATCAAGTCCTCAATCTTTTCATCTGTGTGTGTGTTGTTGCTTTTCTTTCTCTTATGGACTCATAAGACTCGGGAAACCGGCTGGGTGTAATGTGTAACTATGGAGTATTGGAGAAGGGGTAGGATTAAATAAGTTTTAATTCTTCCTACCCCTTTTCAGACATGTTATATGGGATTTGTGTGTGTGCATGTATATGGGTATGTGTACATAGATAGGGGTGTGTACAATGGGTATAAACTTGTGGGTTTTTTGTGTGTATGTGTGTGTGTGTGTGTGTGTGTGTATTCCGTCAAAGCAGATGCATTTGCTGAGGGTTTGCAGTGTGTTTGCAAGGGCTTCTGTGTGTTCAAATGTGTGTGTGTATGTATGTATATGTGTAGGTATGTATATGGATGGATGGCTGGGCAGATTCATATTGGTGTTGATGTTGATATGCCTTGTGCAATGGTTTTGACATGTCTGGAATAAATTGATCAAATAAAAAATAAAATAAAGAGATAAGAGATAAGAGATAAGAGATTTTTTATTAACATTGCACCAGTAAACCAATACAACGTGATCATGTAAACACAGTCATCCAGAGGAGGGGTAGAGAATGTTAAGCTGCAGCAATTCAAAACATATATATTCAAAACATATGTATGTTCGTCAGCGCGGCCATCTCTCATCCATCCTGAATGAGAGCAAAACAGATATGGAAAAAGGAAAAACACAATAGGTATCATTTGTGATATTCAAAAAAAGAATTTATCAAAGATTGCCTGAAGACACTCCATGATAAAGTCCCAAAAACTCTATCAGCAGAAGCACAACCACACGAGACATTGTTGCAGTTTTGACGACATGCAAGGAGATATAGAGTCTGCGAGTAACTTCAGAGAACACAGTTCAGCAGTTGTGCAGCTGGGCGTTATCCGAGGCACACACAGAGATCTCTGGGGGGGGGAGGGCGGGTGAGGTCAGCAGTGACACTCCAGCTCTACGCTCCAGGAGAAAAGTTTCCAAACAGGCCTCTTTTCAAGGACATGTGCAGAAACCAGATTAGATAGTCTCTTTGTTTGTTCCAATTCAGACCACAATGTTCTTTTTCACTGCAGCCTTCCAAGTCCAGACGCTGTTTCAGGGCCAAAATTCCAAATCATATGAGGTTCCGATTCTATGAACCCCCATCCGTGCCCTGATGGAGCCCGGGCGGCTGCAAACGAGTTCCAAAGCGCCCAGCAGGTCCGCGGCAGTCCGCCGCTCCCAACGTGCGATTGAGCTCATACAACAGCTGGGATGAGGAGCTCACGGCTCGGATCAGAGAATCTTGCTGATCAGGGAGTTTCGCCAGCGCGCTGATAGCCGCCGAAGCTCTCCTCAGCTTCAGGTAACAGACAGCTCCACCGACGCCAAAAAACAGAGCAGCTGCTACCAATAGGCCAATAATCCACAAATCTTCCACGTCTTCGACAGTCAACACGGTCATACACATAGGCTGCCACTGTCCCCATGAGTCCATCATGTATCCAACCGCGTGTGTGTCAGAGGGGCAGACCGCTTCTCCTGGCACGGTCCGCTTCGTGGAAAAAATCTTATCTATTGAAGAAACAGCCCAATTTATTAAATCCATCGCAAATTGGTTCGAGTGAGCACTGAAGAGTCAGACGAGACAAAAAAAGCAAGCAGGGAGGAGGAAAAACTTAGGGAGGGAAGGAGCAAAAAGATATGCGACTTGCTTTGTCGAGAGCCGGAAGAAGAAAGCTCTTTTTTTAAAATAAAACTCCAAAAATGACTGGATTGCAGGAAATGTCACAACCTCCACAGTTGAATCCTGTTAGCATGGGGGGTGGGATGGTTTCCAATCTTTTCTAAATGTTTGAGCTCTTCCTAGCTCTAATCGGAATGAAACCAGATCACCAACCATATGTCATTGCCTTAGATGAAGGTTGATCATAAAGATGGTTCAGTAAATTTGAAGCTTTAGCTTTTGGCTTAACTTTTTGTCTGGTCTAGACTTTGATTCTTCACACAAGCCCTGATTCATTTCTGCGGTGTCTTGAAAACAAGGTACTTGAACTCAAGAGCTCCAGATACAGTGAGTGAGCACAGAACAGGTGTAAAGCAGAGAGTTAAACAGAAAAACTGGCTGGAGTGTATACGTAAAAACCTATCCTGTTACATAATCAATAATGCAGGCAGATGAATCTAACTAAGTTGAGTCAGGTCTTCTGGGCGGATTCTTCGTTGAAACATTTTGTCTTTTATCAAAAAGACGTCTTCATTCTTGTTAGATGTATTAAAATAGATTTGAAGTAAATAGTTTACTATAATGATGTACCTTCTTATATTCTGCTTCCAATTGTCACTATTCATGAAACCATAGGATCATGTGCTACATGGAAATGCCTCCCCACCACCACAGACATCTACTACATCTCCAGATGCAGGAAGAGGGCTACCTGAATCATGAAGGACCCCACTCACCCAGATAACAAACTTTTTGCCCTGCTCCCCTCAGGAAGGAGGTCAAACAAAGAGTATTAAGTGTAGAACCACTAGACTGAGGAACAGCTTCTACCCTGAGGCTGTTAGACATGTATATCTATCCAGGATAATCACTGTGAAAAAAATCACATCATATTGCTGGTGATCTATTTCATGCTGCTGTGTTCATTCGTAATCATCTGCTCACACAGACTCATATTCATGCTGCTGTTTGGCGTGTTGTTTTTATGCTATTAGTGCTTAGCATATTTTTTGTTAATTAGTTGTTTTTATTAGTTCCTATCTTAGATCTCATTACTGTTTTTCTTTTACAGTTTATTGTTGGATGTAACTGGGACCCTGTTTACACAATTTCATTCTATCACATGTACCACATGTGGTGTGTATGACAAATAAAAACAACTGACTCTGACTCTCTGACTCTGATATCAGCTATGGAGGCCCCTGCTTTTACTAGATTCTGGCTACTGGAGTATTTTTTTTTTTTACACGAGAAAGAAGCCAGTTTTACTATGAGTCATCTTTCAAGGTATCCAGAAATGTCAACCCCTTACGCTGAGTTTTTTTTTCATCCTATTTTGATCTCAGCACTGCCACTTATACTGTTTTATTGTTTGTGATGTTGGGTTGAGTTTTATTTCACTATTCTTTTTCATTTATGACTGTACTTTATTTGCCAGTTCTGGGGTTCACTGTTTCTGTGCAGAAGGAAAGAAAACTCACAGCTGTAACAAAATAGACACAATCAGAAGGGAAGGTGCCCACCATAGTACTGATGTTTTTATGAATACTTCAGTGTAATTTAATTGAGAAGCACAACCAGTTTAGACATATTTTTGCAAAGTTATATCAGAAAAAATGTGTCTACATTTTAAACAAGATGTCCTTAAAGTTGGCATGTTGGCATACCCTTGTTCCTGTGCTAGTTGTACATGAAGTCATTCACACTTAGTTTATTTATTTATTTATTTTGGGAGTGTGTGTGTGGGGGGGGTGCAGGAAGGAATCTCAGAGAGAACAAGATAGGTCAACAAGTGAGAGATACAATAAAGAGGGAGAAAATCTATTACAGTATATGGCATATTAGTGGAAAGCACTAAGCAGATGCTGTTTCCTTTGCAGTCATTGATCGGGGGTGTGATTAATGAAGCTGTTTCGAGAAGGAGGGATCCATAAGTGTCTTCTTCCCCTCCCTTAATGGCCACTTGTTGATGTAGTCAGTGCTTCAAGAGTTTTGTAACAAAAGGGGTTTTATTATGTAACCATTTTTTTTTCGTTGCAGATTTTTTTTAAAGGGGATAGAAATGCTTTAGAAAGGTCTAAAGGTTTTTGAAGAACATATGCAGCAAAGATCTGAATATAAATTAGTTTAGGCTACACATCAGAATTTATTATGTTTTGGTCGTGTTTTTCAAGGGCTCTTTTTCAAGCAAACACAAATCTTGTAATATAATTTTTTTGAAATATTGCTTATAAACAACCCTAGCACAATAAATTACAATGAATAAGGGTGCTAAACTAATTTCTACTTAGATAACGTGTAAAAATGCAACAACGTGTAAAAATGCAACAACTAAAAGGTACAAAGGGAAAGTTAGCTACATTGTTTGAACTCAAACTATAAAATATTGTGATGCTTGAACTAATTTGGACCCTCGTCAAAGTCTGTGTTCATGGCTGTAGCTGAGATTGGTCATTTATACCTCACAATGCTGTTATGACCCCACCTAATGGTTCAACATGACTTCCACAGAGCTCTCTCTGCTGGTACCAGATAACTTTCCGTCTGGCAGGAACCAAACAGAAACTGAGGGGGGTGTATCAGAGTCAGAGTACTTTTATTAACATTGCACAAGTTTTCACCAATACAGCGTGAATATGTACGCACAGTCATCCTGAAGGGGGGGTGAGTGTGTGAAGCTGCTGCCAATTCAGACCACATGTGACAAATCACATTATGTTCTTCAGCGCGGCCTCTCTCATCCGTATCGGGATGAAGGTCAAAGGTGTGAAACAAGGAAAGTACCATAAGGGTCACAGCGTTGGTATTAAAAAAATGTATCACATTTTGTCTGCCAAGACACCACATGAGACAGTAAAAACCATACCATAAGCACATTTAAGACAGTTACATGTTGCATTTTGAGACTGAGGCAGGGAGATTTCTGTCCATGAGACATTCCAGATAGCAACAGTCTGAGATGTAACCAGCCGGCCTCCGATAACGCTCATAGAAAAGTTCTCCGGGGGGGTAGCGGACAAGACAAGAGGAGCAGCTGTTTGTCCTCAGTAAAACACGTCTCAGGAGAAATTAGATATCCAGCCTTTTCCAAGGCTGTTTCCAAGGGAGTCAGATAAGAATGACAAATATTTTCACTTCAGGCTCACATTGTAATTTCTGCAGCCTTGAGTCTGTAAGGGCGACTCTGTTCCAAAAATGATCCAATTCGGGACTTTTTTCCACTGATCCAAGCTCTGACATCAGATGTTGACCAGTACAGCGTCCAGAGTCCCAATCCGAGGGTGATCAGTTCACCTTCCGGATAAGCTCGCAAACAGCTGATTTCTCGAGGTCACCACGCAGACCAGACGTCGGGTGCTCCAGGCAAGTCCTGCTGAAGTCTTCCTCGTTTGCGATAGGCCAGTGCTCCACAAAACGCCAAAAAGCAAAGCGCTGCCATCATAATCCAATATAATCCAGATTCTTCACCTCCTCCACAGAGCACAGCGCAGAGAGCGAGACGCACACCATCCAAACAGGAATCCATGGAGTATCCTCTTCGTCACTCTGTGTGGATGGACCGGCTCCCCTCGTGCCTTGTCTTCTGTTGAAATCTTGTTCGAAGAATCGAATGCCCATACCTCCAATCCATCTTAATTTGCATTCAAGGTGCTTTTCTGAGGAGCTGCAGGCAGCAGCAGGGGGGATGGGGGGGTGTGGAGGACGGAGGAGGAAAGGACTGGAAGCGACTGCCTCCGTCAAGAGCCAGAACAGAAACTAGTATGGGTACTAGAGTTGCACTTGGGACTATAAAATCTGACCTGACGCAGCCCCAGCCCGGATGGCATTTTGTCTAGCCTGACCCGACCAATTAACTGTAATTGCAGGCCCGAACCTGGAAAAAAAAACTTTTTATTTTTATTTTTGATTAAGCTTTTACTGCTTTTGTAAGCAAATCAGTTTGACATGATATTTTAAAAATGTATTTCAAAGAAAGGAAGATGTAATATTTCTTGTTTATTAACAAGTCACCAAATGGTTATTAACATACTGTACATAAATGAATAGCCTAAAAAAATCAACTCTAAAAACAAGCTGATGAACAAAAATATTTTTAGAGCAAAATTATTTGGAAATGTATAGAACAAGAATTTTTGGATTTGGTACCTGGATTATTGAGCATGAACTTTGTTGCCTTGAACCACTTTGGCTGTGGCTGCCTGCCTGGGAGGAGTCGACGAAGGACAGGGCGGCTCCCAAGAAACCATCTTGGCTCCAGCAAACAAGTTGGTCCACTTAAGGTGTTCACTGCTTGGTGGGGAAACAGTTTGCTGGAATTCCACTGACTGATGATGCCCTCCGGATGGAGGGTGAAACGTTTATATAAAAAAGAAACTGTCCAGATGACCCGACTGAGAATTATTAGATTTGGTACCTGGATTATTGTGCATGAACCATCTTGCATAGAGCAAGGCTATTTTAATTGAACACCCTGCTCGCTTCGGCTTTTGTAGCTTCAGATGCTGCAACTTCCTTCACTGCAGATGACAGCAGGGTGCGAAGAGGGACATGTGCAACCATCGATCCATCCGGCCAGTCAACAGATGTGCACAGCCGGTGATCCATGTGAAACTTAACGGGACTTTTTACGTCTTTCAACCAGCCAGTCAGCGGATGCGCGCTGCTGATGATCCATTTGTCCATCTGAACCTTAAGACTTAGTGTGAACCTGACACACATCAGCAGATTTCACTGTGCTGGCTTTGTCGAGTGAGTTCTCCTGTTTTTAGCTTTTGTTTAATACTTTCCAGCTCCGTTACGTCACTTGTTGTGGGTCAATTGCAAATCCACAGATGTGTGACAAAAACAGGGTAGGCGGGGCCACATGCACAATTGTTGCGCAATGCGCCAGCGCTACTCTCTTTTCACAGTCTGATTAACTGCTGTACTCCATTTTCTTTATTTCTTCATCCACTCAATGTATAAACTTACTGCCTCCTCCTCTACAAGCAGATTAACACAATTTTATATTGTGCACTCTTATTGTTTTTTTTTTTTTTTGTGCTGTATGATTCGTAAAACCACATCAAAACCCCGAGACTGACCTGGCCCGCCCACCAAACTCGTAATTTTGGCTCAGTCCAAATTTTGAGTCAGGTCGGGCTGGGCCCGGGCTTGGGTCAGAAATTGCAGCTCTAATGGGTACCATGGACACAAACATGCAGAACCTAAAGAAATTTGTTTTACTTAACAGTAAGTCCCATAATAACCTATTAAACACTCTGTGAGTCTGCAGAATATATGGAAAAATGCAAGTTTTGAGTTAAATACGTACCATGTTAGTGTTGCTTCTGAGTTAAGAGAAAAATTTAATGAAATATGCACCTTGTCCAGTATCACATCCAGAATTGTGAAGTTGACTACAACCTTCGTGCTTTTCTGTTGGCAGTCAAAGTTTTATCTTAAAATCAAATGCAGCCTATTTGACTGTTTCAAACCATCTGAAGCCGCCAATTGCTTGCAGGGACAAATGGACGAAGGCACCATCTGGGCTTGTTCTCAGAAGCCTCTCAGGCATTGCAAACAGCACATGGCACATTGAGCAAGTCAGCGAGTATATAACACCAATGCTTGCATGCGTGACAGACACCCTTGTGAGATGATATCCCAGCACAGAGTTTTTCTCCTTTTGCTCAAACTTTCCGAACACAAGCCACAGTTGTTGTAAAGGAAAGTTTTTTTTTTGTTTTTTTACCAAACTTCCATCTATTGTTACCTCATCCCCTGAGGAACGCATGTGACATAAAAGAGCTAAAGGAACCATTGTGCATGAGCAACAAAAAAAATGCTTTTGAGTGAAACAGTCTAAAGCTAAAAGGCAATCCGGCTCAAGCTAAAAATAAAAATATCACTTCCAACTTTTACTTTAGATGAACATGGGGAAAAGTAAGAATAAGAAGAACTCATTCAAATGGATTGGCCTTGAAAAAGAGTGGCAGCAAAACTGAGAATGTGCAGAAAATGAGGCAAAGTTTCGTGTGAAGCATTTAGAGGGAAGCTTCCGCCGGGATAACGCTGCTGTTTGAGGTTTCACTGCCAGCAAAAATGCTGTCTCCTCCTCTATAATCAAAAGTGTATTTCATGCAACTGGGAGACTGCTGTGCACACGGACACCTGAGCGAAAAGCGGTGGAAAACATGTGCACGCACACACTTCTACCTGAAGAGAAGACAGAAAGTCACAGGGCTCAGTTTGAAATTAAAGCTATTTTAATCAGCCACATTTGTTGTAATAGCATGTGTTGGCTGTTTCATTAACAATATCTGTGGAACAAATTATTATTTGGTTTCTTTCTCCTAATTTCTAAAAAGCTCTCAACAACCTAGCTCCATCTTATATTTGAGATATTTTTGTTCCATATTGTCCTTACAGAGCACTTCACTCTCAGACTGCAGGCTTACTCACAGTTCCTAGAGTTTCCAAGAGCAGAATGGGAGGAAGATCTTTCAGTTATAGGATCCTCTCTTGTGGAGCCAGCTTCCAGCTTCTGCCCATAGGGCTGACACATTGTCCAGTTTTAAGACTGGGCTTAATAATTTCCTTTTTTTTTATCCTATAGTTGTGCTTCCATAGGCTTAGACTACTAGTGGACAAATTGACCTAATTTCCTTAAATGATTTGTTAAAATTGAATAGTTTCATTTGATAATATTTCTATCTTAACATATGATTCTCAACCTGCCATTGTGTATCTGTTCCTACCAAACACAGCTGGTTGAAGCAGACGGCCACCTGTCCTGAGCTTGGTTCTGTTAAAGGTTTCTTCCTCATGAGAGTTTTTCCTTTCCACTGTCACCTTCATGCTTGCTCAAGATGAGAGTTCTGTGATGGAGTTAAATTCCAAGCAGACTTCTTCTCAGATAGTGTTAAATTATTTTTGTTTTTTTGTGAAAGTATTTGTTAACTTATTACAGTATTTTACAGTATATATGAATGTTTCTGTTCAGTGCCCTGAGAGGACTTATGTTGTGACTTGGAACTATATAAATAAACTGAAATGAATTATAAAAATGAAAAACTAAGCAAGTAAGACGCCATGTTATATTAATGTAATGAAATAAAGGATGTGTCACCACTATACAGATATACTGTTAATAATTTTTCATTTATTATTCATATGATCCAGTAAGTTGTTAACATTGAATCCTATTTCCTCACTTCTGAGTTACAGTTAGAGCTAGTTTTGCATAAAATTGTGCAAATATGTATTTTTAAATCATACATGTTTCCATCACAGCTTTAGTAAAGATGGTTACCTTTAATATGCCTGTCGTTTTCTCATCAGCCCAACTGCTGCACGCATACTGTGTGAAATGTTTGACTCATAAATGTGACAGAACAGAGTTGCTGAAATCTGCCTAAAAATGTTGGGTTTGACTTGTAATAAATATCAGTAAATAAAATATATGTAATTTATCATGTGCCAATTCAAAGTTTATACATTTCTGTAATGTTTAGAATAAATTAAATGTGCAAAGGTTAAAATTCATCCATCCATCCATCCATCAATTATCTTTACCCGCTTCTTCCATTTTGGGTCATGGGAGTCACCAATGCAAACTCCGCCCAGAAGGGCCCCAGGACCGGGATTTGAACCAGGGACCTGCTCACTGAGAGGCAGCAGCTCTACCAGTTGCGCCACCGTGCTGCTATTTTAGACCTAGATGACCCAAATGAGTTCCAGAGCGAAAATATTTTGGCAAAAAATTTTTTTTATTAATTTTTTTTTTTTACTTATTTTTATCATGAACAGTATTTCTAGGATTGTTCCAAGGAGACAAAAATCACAGATGGTGATGGAGAACTAAGAATGTGACGTATTGAAATTCCTCAGTCTCGAAGCAGTGTGAACATGAACAACTGGTGATTATTTTGTCATTATGCCTATATATTTAAAAATAGGAATACGGATATAAAAAGGTGGTTTTGAATAACTTAAGTGGATCCAATTTATTGGCTGATAAGCATTAAAATTAAAACCTAAGTGGTGCAGGAAACCCCACAGTTGCTCGTCTTTTGGGAGGTTTTAACCTTGGTGTTTTATTCATCAGCAGCATAGTAACAATCTTGAACAGTATTTCTAGGATTGTTAGTTACCAAGGAGACAAAATCACAGATGGTGATGGAGAACTAAGAATGTGACGTTTTCAAATTCCTCAGTCTCGAAGCAATGTGAACATTAAGTATGAACAACTGGTGATTATTTTGTCATTATGCCTATATATTTAAAAATAGGAATACTGATACCAAAAGGTGGTTTTGAAGACTTTAAGTGGATCCAATTTATTGGCTGATAAGCATTAAAATTAAAACCTAAGTGGTGTTGCTCGTCTTTTGGGAGGTTTTAACCTTGGTGTTTTATTCATCAGCAGCATAGTAACAATCTTTTTTAAAATGAGGAGCATCACATTTTACTTGTGCGTCGTTTGGGGTGATGGATGAGACGGCTCAGGAACTCCTTCTGAAAGTGATGACACAAGACACACACATTTATCAAGGCAGCAAAGTAGGTTGAGGAGGTGTGTGTGGTGGTGGTGTTGGTGGGGATGGGGGTGAGTCTGGATGGCATTAGCTCCTTGGCAAGGCTGCTTGTCACAGGGATGCCACCCAGCAGCTCCCAGCCGTCTCTCTGCCGTTGAGATAAAGATCATAACTAGACCGACACTGAGGGGGCCTTTCAGCATGATGTGTTTCAGTTCAATTTATTGTGTGTCACAAGCCACTAAAAGGGAGTCATGATATCAGTTTGAGCCTTGCTGAGAGATGTGACAACAAGCAGGCTGTGGAAAAATATAAGTTGGGATGTAAAATAGAGCGAGTGCAGAGTGGATGAAACACATTTTTCATCATTAACTTGCTCTACCTCCCACAAACTATGTCACCATTATTTCAAGATTTTTCAATTCCTCCTACACAGCATCACTTCTATGATACATCATCATTAGATTTAGTTCTCTTAAAATAAAAATATATAAAAATTAATACGTGTTGAGGGGGATGCAAATGTAGAAGGAAAAAAAAGTATAAATGTCATATAAATGTCATTTTTAGATGTGTTTTCCTAAAAGAAGATCAAAATACCTACATTTTACTTCACATTTCTCTATATAATGCAATAATCTGGCTTAATAGTTTAAAAAAGTAACAGTAAGTTCTCTCTAAACATTCTTAGCTGAGTTTTTTTGCACCTTTTTAAAATGTTTTTGACTCAAGCTCACAACAATAATTTTTTTTTCTTTGTGCAAAATACTTTGTGTTAATATGTAACCAGTAATTGTCAAAAACAATGTTAGGAAACTCCCTTTCTGAGTCAGAAAATTTAGATCTTACTTAGAACAGAAAGATGAGAATAAAACAGCACAATAATAAAAAGACATAAAGCATTAAATGTTGTCTGGAGTGTGATGTTAACAAGACCCATGTGATAACACGTTAAAAAATAATTATTTATGCTATTAACATTAGTCACTTCAAGTGTGAAAATGTAAGTCAGTGGATCTTTTTTCATACTTGAAAGCACATTTTAGTCTGATCAGAATCCCCTCAGGACCTGAAGAGGTTAATTTAGGAACTTAAAGGAGCTAATCGTCAATTAACTAAAGTTCATGATCTTCGGGATTAAATAAAAAGAGGCAAAAAGGTCAGTTATTTCTCAGGTTATACACTTTTTGTAGCAACTGTATGTCCTGAAACCTCTTGATGTCAGTTTGAGGTGAAAACATTATTATGTTGGAAAAAAGTTTTTAAAAATGATTATAAGAAGGTTAAATGAGACACTGAGGAAATGAGGTATTTATTCATTGGAAAATAAAGAGGAAAAAACTAAATAAACTTTTGGATTATTATTTATTTAATTCTGACAAATTCTGCACCAGACAAACAAAATATAGATTATTCAAAACTGACACTTTATTTTTTCATTCATTCAACCTTTATTTAGACAGATAAGTCACATTGAGCCTCAAAGACTCATTTACAAGTGAGATCTGCTAGACAGACAAAAAGTAAGGAAATTAGACACGTTAGAAAATGGAGGCGAAAAAATTCCTATTAAAATCTTTCTTCATGCTTGAGAAAAAAAATATAATATTAAAAAACCTTGCACAGGTAAGCACATAATGATGTAGACAGTCTGCAGAGCGGGGAGACACCAAGAACAATGAGCAATGTTCATAGATACTCTCTAGGTCACCGTAAGAGTCCTGATAAGGATGGAATAATCAACAGCTCCTCCGATGAGATCCGTAAGCATTCTCGCGGGTGTCGGGGAATGGCCAAGGTCAACGCTAATGAGGATCCAAGAGTCCTGAAAATGATGACAATGTTTTTTCAGCTGGTTCACTCTGGTTGACGGTGGAGTTCCCCGATGGGTGGGGGATGAGCGTCAGATTACATGTCCTCCAGGCGAATTTAGATGGGGTGGCCTCGAAGGCCAGCCGGGGGAGCCAGATTCAGATAAACACACAGTTTTGAGTACAGACAGAACATAATGACACCTTCCTTGAGTCTGTGTTGGTCCAAAATATTCTGAAAATGTCCAAATTATGTGGCCACACACCGATGGAATGTACCTGTGTAAAAATCCCCAAGATCTGATCCATTCTGCCCAAGGCAACTGAGTCCGGGTACACAGGCAAGAACCAAGCCATCACAAAGGCAAGCAGCGTGATCGGGTCTCAATTTGCTGCAGACGACTTCCTTAATTGTAGATAAAACCAGCAACCAGCTGAATCCAAAAAGCAGGAAGCAGTTATCATAAATCCAATTAAATATGCGTCCTTTAGATCCACAGATGACATTAGAGATAGACACATCATCAAGTCTTCAAGTCGATGAGATATCCAGCTGCGTGCATGCCAACATGGCAATCGGCTCGCCTAAAGCCTGTTTTCTCTTTGAAGAGATGTTATCAATTGTGTAGAGGACCAACTGGCTGAATAAGTCCATCGTTTTTTGTTGTTTTTTGGTTCGGAAGATATGATTTATAAACCCGTCCCACATTCTTGTGATGTTCTACCAATGTTCTAAACTCTTAAACCTAGGTAATTTTAACAACATATGTGTACTTTACAGTACTGCAAAACTTTACATGTGTACACACCAGTGAAGCTATTACTACAGCTTGAAGGATGAGGTCAGCTTCAGGATTATTTGCGACTTTCCTGCCAGTTCTGTGAGCTTAGATCATTGCTTCTGACTTTGCGTTGCAAAACTATTTTTACCACATCCGTTTCTCCGCTAATGTTTGCTCCTTCCATTGTTCTATGAATTTCATTATAAAACAGCAACCGAATTGACTGGTGACTTCTGGGCTGTGTAGTTCTTTGGACTTGTGTCACAGTATCGCCTTGTTGAAAGAAAACTACACAATGGCAGTGCCTATCCAAAGTTTTTTTTTTTTTTGTTGGTTTATTTATTTATTTATTGTTTGTCCTATTGGTTGGTTCCCACTCCCGTCCGCTCCCATTAACTTTTTATCCCGTACTGTCACAATTACATGCATAATATTAAAGTTGACAATAGTGTGTCGTGTACAATCTTACGTTGAAAACCTGCAAAAGAGTGAGTCTGCAAAAGTTGAACTGCAAAGTACTGAGGGTCTATTGTATTTACATTGTTCTGGATTTATTCAGTTCAAGCCTCCAGACTTGCTGGTCAAACTAAGGTGTTCATCGCAACACAGTCATGATAATTTGGTCAGAATTTGGTGTGTAAGAACCTAACGACAAGATTCACACTGAATACTAGAGAAAATGACAGCATACTGTAATAAGAAGTTCAATCACGTAAAAAAAACAAAGCTGACAGGGAAACAAACACAAATAACAGAAAACTAAACATTGAGGAGAATGCAGGAAACCGACCGACAAACAAGATAACAGGTAAACAAACAGTATGACAGACTGAAGAGGGAGTGAGAGCAGGAGGTACAGGTAGGCAGAGAGGAATGAGATGTGTGGTAACAGTTCAAGCTAATGAATTTGAGGAGAAGGTGTAAATGACTAACTGAGGGTAGAGCTGTCATTTCTAACACGAAACCGAAACCTGGGATGGGCCGTTATAATGTGATCAATGGGCGGGCCAGTCTCGGGCTTTTAATTAGGTCAGGATCAGCCGTGATCCAATTATATGGCAACATGGCCTGCCATACAGCTACCATCCACAAGCGGACATTTCACCACGAGCTGACTGGCCTTGGAGGAGGTAAAAAGTTCAATTAAGCCTCAGATGGGACTGCACTGCCAGGCAGCGATCCATCGCCCACATGGACATTCATTCAGCCGTTGCACTCAGCGGACACACGCGGTCAAAACAGGTGAGATCCCAAAGCAGATGTGTGTGTCAGAGCTGTCAGCTGTCTCAGTAATTCAGAAGAATACAGGCAGAAATGGGATGCTTTTTTATGGCCATAAAAGGACAAAAATCCTCAGCTCTGAATCTTCTGCCACTTTTATTCAGCCGCATGTCCCCGACCATTAATAAATAATTAAAAATGTATTTTTTTTTCAGGTTTGGACCTGTAATTACTGTTAATTCGTCAGGTCGGGTGGGGTTCGGAAATTATGATTGCGGGCTGGGGCCGGGTTGGATTAGATTTTTTGGGCCTGGATTCATCTCTGAGGGTAAGAATGACTGAGGAAAAAACTGTTAACTCAGGAAGACACTAAGAAACAATACAAATGCAAGGACTCCCAAAAAAAAAAAAAAAAAAAAGGAAAACTAACAGTAACAAACACCACCCACAAAAAAACAATAATCATGACATGTCTATGCTGAAAATCCAGCCTGTGGCCTTTCTCCCTGTTTATGAATAGACTTGGAAAGCCCATGAGCCCAAATAGAAGGTTGCAATATGATTTATGGTGACTCTGATGTGATGGCCTTCCCTTCTGACATCATACTGTAACAAGGAAAGCCCAAAGCAATTATTGACCATCATTCTAATCAATAAAGTGTTTCAGGAAGAAAAGGAAATTATTCCCCATTGAGGTTGTGCTCTTTTCTCAAGCAGAGTCCCCTCATCAACTAATGTTAGACAAAAACACAGCTTCTGTAGTTCTATAGGTACAGTGTACTGTATAGAGACTGTAGTATTACTGGGTGCCTTTCATTTATTGACTTGTGTCTGAGTTAGGGCTAGGGTTTCCATTAGGAAAATCATTCAGGGTCTCCCTCAGGCAACACTGCACACAAAAAACCTTTTACTGCTCATTCCTAAACTCGTCAAAAGCTCAACAGTAGATCCATTTATGATTTATTACTTTTGGCACTTGTAAATTATAAATCTGTGTCTGTTGTCCTCAGGATTTTCACAGGTCTAATCTAGACCAAGAATTAAAAGGCACTTTAGGAGGACATTCAAGTTTTTTTTTCTTTTTTTTTTTGCTGAATCTACACCTTGTTTGTTAGTATATATATGTTACATATATATATATATATATATATATATATATATATATATATATATATATATATATATATATTGTCGAAGTGTGCAGGACTTTTATATTGAAAACAGACTTATACTGCTACAAAGATCTTTACAACACATATACACACACATGGTAAGTTGCCTTTGGCACAGGGCTCAGAGCAGGGTGTAATAACACACCGTCAGTAACCCTAGATTAGTTTAATTTATATGGCATTTTAAACTCATAAGCAGAAAAACATGATGTATGTTTGTTACTTTTTATATGCTTTGTTTGTATTTTGGTAAACCATCTTTGTGTTATTGCATGGCAATTTGGTTAACCCTGTGCTATAAGAAATAAAATTGAGTCAGGCCTTTGTCAGGCCTTTAACATGCACACACTAGGCAGAAAAACCAAGGCCTCTGTGGAGCAGCAGGTCTCTCCCTGAGAAAATATAGGTCAAAGGAGATAACATTTGTTGCAGAGGGCTTAGGCTTCTCATCAAAAGTATTTAAAAAGTAGTGAATCTATCATCTCACACCAATAACAGAACAGAACATGTAAAACTCTACATGTTCTGCAGAAAGTTTGACTTGCAGAGATGCAATGAGAGTTTGGTTACAGAGAAAGACCTTTAAACTAGTTAGTTTTGGTGTTCTGACAGAGGCAGAGCATGGAGCAGGCACGTACGCGCACACACACGCACGCACACGTGCACGTGCGCACACACACACACTCGGGTCTGTTCAGAGTGAGGGCTGTGCACTTTCACACAGCTACAGAAAAGAGTCATTTGGGAAGGTAGTTTTTGTTTTTTGCTTCAAGGACTGTTTAAATGTAACAAAATTTATTTTAACAAAATAATAAGAATAAGAATATTAAAGGATCCATACTAAAACATTCAGAAGCAAAGCGTTATTGCAGACAGCTGAGGCTTCTTATCAGGATATGAGCTTGCACACAGAGAAAACACACAAGGAGTTATAATAAATAATAACACATACGCTCTTGAGCAGGTCTGCTTGGGAGCAGAAGAAATATAGGTCAGATAGATAAAAACATGCACACTTTTTGGCAGAGCAGAAGGAAGGCTGCAAGGTTGATTCAAAGCCTGTTAGAAAGGGCAAGCATTTACAACAAAGAAAATCAGACATGCAATGGTTATGTGAAGTGTGTGTCAAGTAATTAACTGAATATATGATTGTGTATGTGGGTAAAATGTATGTTATTTTATGTTTTCTTTTATGATTCACAGCAAACTAAAGGATGCTTCACTGCTGAGGGTTGAAAAATATGGTTTTAAATATTACATAGCACCTTAAAAGAGTGTTTTTTCCACAGTTTGGGTAAATGTAGGTAAAAGTTGAAAATTTCTTCTGACTGAAGAAGTTGGAACTTTGCCAGATGACAGATGCATTGGGTCATTCTCTGCTGAAGGGAGGGTGAGACCAAAGGAGACATTATGTCATTGCTCAGTGAGGGCTGAGAGGAGGGGTAAAAAGTTACCTCATAACAGACCAATGAAAAAACAGGAAAATGACATGATGGTCTAGAATAGTGGGGGTCAAACCCTTTTCTTGAGTATAAATAAGGCTGTTTAAGAAGAGAAGTTGGCTGAAGATTTTTGAAGACCATTTGGATATTACTGGACAAAGAGAACGCTCTGGAACTAAAGAAGAAGATAGAATTTTCTAAAAAGATTCTCCTTGGACAAAAAAAGGAGATATTTTTGCTTCAGCCTGGATCCCTTGCTACTCTTCTTAAAATTGGATTAATTGCAGAGCTGGAATATAGCTTCGAATCTTGATTCAGGATTGAGGTATTTTTTCCTTGCCTTTGGTAAATAGCCCCTGTGGAGTTGCCGACAGAAGGTAAGGAAATATTCCCATTCTTGTCCAGAGCATTAAAATTATATTAAATTTAGTATAACAGCAACAAGACTGCTACTACCTGAGGATGGAAAATCGGCTACAAGGATAACTTTGTTTGATGAAAGATTAAAGTAATTTTGGGAGAAGCTCCGAGCGCTGACAGGCTGTTTACTTAGATAGGAACACGGTGTGCTTTCTTATCTTAGGCCTGCTCTGAAGCCTTGTTTGTCAGTACCGCAGAACAAATGATGGATTAAAACATCATTTAAAGGAATATACTATTTTGCTGAAAACCTTGATGGATTCAGAGAGTTGATTGATTTTAAATCTGGAAGAGTTTAAAGAGAAGTTTTGTGCGTCGAGAGATCAGACTGCAGCAAGCTGAATGTTTGGAAAAGTTTGGAAGATAAGGAGAACGCAGTGTCCCTGTTCATCTTCTAACTGCGGCTGAAGGCCTCTCGTCAGCTTGACAGCAATGATGGATTAAAACATCATTTAAAGGAATATACTATTTTGCTGAAAACCTTGATGGATTCAGAGAGTTGATTGATTTTAAATCTGGAAGAGTTTAAAGAGAAGTTTTGTGCGTCGAGAGATCAGACTGCAGCAAGCTGAATGTTTGGAAAAGTTTGGAAGATAAGGAGAACGCAGTGTCCCTGTTCATCTTCTAACTGCGGCTGAAGGCCTCTCGTCAGCTTGACAGCAATGATGGATTAAAACATCATTTAAAGGAATATACTATTTTGCTGAAAACCTTGATGGATTCAGAGAGTTGATTGATTTTAAATCTGGAAGAGTTTAAAGAGAAGTTTTGTGCGTCGAGAGATCAGACTGCAGCAAGCTGAATGTTTGGAAAAGTTTGGAAGATAAGGAGAACGCAGTCTTTGATGTAAAGAAAGACATCAGCTTGGAGACCTGGTCACAGAGTACTGATTGTTTAAAGTCTGAGAGAACAGGATGTTCTCTCTGGTCGCATCCTGCTTTGAAAAGCCTTGATCATCAGTGCTGCACAACAAAAATTGATGGATTAAAAGCTGCCTTTTTGTGGAATACTATTTTTCCTGATCTAAACATATTTTTGTGGAACAAAACAACATCTTTTGAAGTTGCTTAAGTCATGAAGGATTCTTTGAATTTGCTGGATACTTTGGGAAAGTTGGATTAACTCAAAAAGAGTTTTTCTCCTGGACAAAAGGAGTGCTCGTTGCGGCTGCAGCGAGCTGAATGTTTGGAAAACAATCTTTGATGGATTAAAGCTGATTTTGCCGAATGGATCCTGGAGATTGGAAAATCAGTTATTGTTTTGGGTCAACCGGTCTGATCACGGAGTGAGACCTGCCAGCTAGAAGCTGACTGACCTTGGATGAAAAGCCAGGAGAACACGATGTTCTAATTTTAACCTCAGGCCTGCTTTGAAGGCCTTGCTCATCAGCATCGCAGAACAACCGAATGGATTACAATATCTTTGAATGGATAACACTTTTGAGGAATAATTGATTTTGCCTGGGAGGATTACCAGATTTTTTGACCTTGAACAGTTTTGATGGATTACAACTGGGATTTTTAACACGACAGAATTACCTGGAGGTTTTTCTGTGGAATTACAACGAAGACTTATTCAGTCTACTGGAAGTGCAGACTTTCCTGACTGGATAATAACAGGATTAAATGAAGATTTCTAAAGTGGATGATTACAAAACAAGTTTTTCCTGAAGGATTAAAAACACAAGCTTTTCCTATGTGGGATTAAACAAAGATTTGTTCAGTCTGCTGGAAGTGCAGACTTCTGATTGGAGTACAACAGCATCACCTGGAGGTGACAAGATTTCCTGATAGGATTAAAATAAGTTTTCCTGGTGGAGATAAAAACACAAGTTGGAACACACCAAGATTACCTGGGTGGATTAAACATATTTGATCGGAATCAGATTATTGTAGAATAAACCAACATTTTTGAAGATTATACAAATTATACATTGATTGGAGTACAACTCAATTCAATTAAAGGTAAAAATACATTAAAACCCAGCGTGTGGAAGACATCTTTTGGTGAGCTGTGAATCTTTTATCTCTTAAATGCAAATCATGTAACCTGATTAAATCTTTTCTGTAGTAAGTAGTGCTTATGCTGTTCCCTTGCAATTAAATAATAAAGAAACATATAAAACGTACAAATTTGGATTTTTCCTTCGACTCACCTTGATATTAAATGATGGAAAACTTGGTTCAAAGATAACAACAAGATTATTGGAGGTTTTAAATGGTTGTGTTAGCCAAAAAGATATAAACAATATCCTGGAACCTTATTTTCCTAGGTTCTAAAACTAACCAGACGGATAACAATAACTATCTACAAAGAGGTAAAGGCTGTCGTGAATGTGTGTTTCTCCGTGGGATACGATCTGACTCCATTCTGCTAAGTCGGACTATCGGCGGAGTGAAACAGGGTGTGACATGCAGATTTGAAGACAGTGAACAAGTCTGGGTGAATTTACCTCGTCTCAGCCTTAATTCTAACTAATCTTGAGACATATCGGGTAATACTCGTGTGCAAGGATAAAAGTTAAACAACCCGTTACTGGAGAGGCTGGAGTGAGGACTTGTCGCAAGATCCTGCGGCTAACCTCACTCACGTAGAATTTACATGGCGCCCAACGTGCTTAAAGCATAACGTACTCAAGATAATAAGCATGTCCGGAGACAGCACGCAGTTTCACAGACAGGACAGAGCAAAGCAAAGCAGAGAGGGAGAGGAGGAGTGCCCGCCCTCGACAAGAGCAAGTGTTGAAGTGAACTTAACAGATGTTTAAAGTCACTTAGAGAGGTCACGGTCAAGAGCTTCAGATATTTTTGCAAGATATTCCCAGAAGCAGTAGTGGAGTAGGCCCTTTTGCCTGGTTCAGTCCGCACTGAGGGGACACTGCAGGTAATCATGTCCTGAGAGTGCACGCTGTAGCTGCACTCACGCAGAGACATGTAGGAGGAGATGTATGAGGGCAACAGACCAAGAAGTGATTTAAAGATGAAAATGTACCAGTTACTTTGTTACTGTCACAAAAACAACTCCAACTGCACAAAATACTTCAGAGTTGTTTATGCAAATGCTGTTTTATGAACCTTTACGCCACCAGTAATTTCACATTCAGTTGCTTGGATTAAAATCTAACATTAAAGGTTCAGTCTGCAGTTTCTGTAGAACATCAGCACTTAGAAAAAATTTCAACAAGCAAAGCATTCTGATCCCTCCCCCTCAGAGCCATATATGGCTCTGCCCCCTTGTGGTCTGTTAAAATTCAAATTCAAGCTCTGTTTTTATTGGCTGATTCAAATTCAAGCTCGGTTTTTATTGGCTGGTTACAAACTTTGTTTTTATTGGCTGGAAAATGGCGGGTCACTTTTTCTTTTTAGAAATGCTTATTTACCACCTGGAGAAGCAAGGGGACAATATTTTTTTTAAGTTTTTTTCAGAGATTACTTCTCTAACATCAATCTAGTGACAGAGTGAAGAAATATGTTAAAAATATATTGTTAGAAAAGTTACATATAGCAGCTTTAATCTGAAGCCAACAAAATTCAGTTAGCTCATCTGGACTTGTTTTTATTTTATTTTTTTAAATATTTTTTAGACATTTCGTCCTTCATCCAAAGGACTTCATCAATTCAGTCCAAGCAGCGCACTCCCATAGTGAACCAACCAGTTTGCTGATGATAAGATGGTTTCTGGTGCCTGCCCTCTCCCCGTTGACTCCTCTGAGGCAGCCATAGCCAAAATGGTTCAAAACATCAAAGTCCATGCTCAATAATCCAGTCGAAAATCCAACAATGTTCAGTCAGGTCATCTGAATGGTTTCTTTTTTTCGTGAGACGTTTCTTCCTTCATCCAAAGGACTTCATCAATGATTGATCAACTTAATTTTGATGGACTTTTCACCTGGATTATTGAGCATGAACTTTGAAGTGCATGCTATGATTTGTTTTCCAGCTTAATATACTAAAAAATGGGGGAGAAGGTTACAATAGTTTAGATTTTCTTCACAGCACATGTCTAAAACAAGGTTTCACTTCCCTTCGTCAATGAATGTTACAACTTTAACTAAACACTCGACAGATAAAGACACCAAGACGCTGCTCGAAAACCATCTCAAGAACCAAGCACAAAATTGCTCTTTTCAAATTTACCCTCATCTTATTCTTTAGTTACATAAAAAGCCATTAATTGGGCTCCATTATCCGATGAAAGCTTGGTGCTCTTTAGTTTAAACCAGCCTTCAATTCCTCACTGAAGATTGTGGATTGTAACCCTTTTCTGAGCTACATCTTGTTATTTGTTTTATTGTCGACAAGCTTCAGTTAGACACTTAGCTGACCCTAAAAGGCAAACTGAAAGATGTCATTCAGTGCAGCTTTAATGGCCTGGCTTTTCAAATCCGTGCTGCTTTTTGATCAGATTAGTGAGGCTGCACTGCCCTCTGCAGGCACTAACAGGTCACTGCATAATAATGATGCACCCTGAAGCCTGTTGCTGCATCACACGCCTCCAGCATGCAAGCAATTATCTTTTCATCTACCTTTGACAAATGCTAAAGCAGCAAGCAGGTTCACAACTCGTTTAATTTTTTTAATTAACCCCGAAGGCTTTCTGACAGGTTGTGTTCTGTCGACATGCAGTACCACTTTGTATGATCTGTTAAATGGTTCAGCACATGGTTACCTGGTCTCAGAGACATCATGACACTTGTTTAATATAAAATCTAAGGAACATGTACACGGATGATTTGTGTTTTGAAATCAAACATTTCCTTAGATGTGCATTTTCTTTTGTCTTCCTCGCTGTCTTTTATTGCACGAGATAAGCAGAGTAGACAACATGGCTGTGTGCGATTTAAAAAAAATTACAGAGAAAATTGTTTTTCCTGCAAAAATGCAGTGTGAATGTTTATTGCAAAATAACTTGCTGAAAAACAGCTGAAATTGGCTAAAAAAAAATGCTAAAATGTAGATGAAATGGAAGAAAAAGCCTACTGTATTTTTTGGACTATAAGGCACACTGAAAATCCTTTAATTTTCTCAAAAATCGACAGAGACCCTTATAATCTGGTGCACCTTATGTATTAATTCTGGTTAAATTCAGACACTGAAGGTGAAGAATTTGATGGGTTTGTGGGAAAGGAGTGAACTGAAAAAGTGAGTGTACTGTTTTGTATTTTATGTGGTGCAACTGAAAATGTTGAGCAGTGGTGTAGTCTACATTTTTGTAAGTAGACTGTGCTTAGAAACCAAAGTACACTGGTTGGTACAATGTAAATGTTCATTTATTTTGATTTTTCCACCCGCTTCGAACGTTATCAACCATTAAATGGCTATTATTATTGAACATATCTCTGATGGTTTTATTTGAATAAATGTACAACAAACTTTGTAAAACAGTTGGTTTTGTATTAAAACATTATAGAATTTACAAAACAGTATCAAGGCAAAATATGTTCAAGCATTAGGTAGTAAGTACAGAAGTATAAGTTACACACACAAAAAACAAATAACAGGTTGAACCAGTTCAATGTGTCTAAAATGTTCCGAAATTATATATATATATATGCCTTAAACAGTAAACTAAGTTATATATTTTGCTTGAACCATATAGTTCTTTGATATTTAATGTATAGTTTGTATATGTAAATGTGTTCTGCATCACCTTGACAACGGAACACACACAAAGGCTTGCATGCCATTGTGACATCATCAGTGATGTAATTAGTGATGTCACTGGTCCTTTGATCTTTTTTGAATATATACAAGTGCCTTAGAATATTCAGGTATTTCGCAGAGGACGTGCACAGAACGCATCAGGATTTTTTTTTTCTCCTTCGCATTTTGCAGACGTAAGTAAAAATGCCTTTTTTTGCTTTAGGATTTCTTGTGGGAGCCGCAGTAACCACTGGCGTTCGAGAACTTTTTAAATATCTGGCAGAACCGAAAACAACAGAAGAACTTCCTTCAGTTTGCCAGGAATTGTCAGAAAGTCACAGCAGTGAAGGCAGGGAAAATATCCCTGAACACATTGGAAAAAATGGGAGAGACAACCAATCTGACCCAGAAATTTGCAAAGAATCTTCAAAGGAAACAAATATACCTAACGAAACAGAAGAAATTGTGAGGGAAAGTACAACCGATGAAGAATATTGTAGAAAGCCTTCAAGCCCAGACAAATTGGACAGCACAAATAAGAACACAGAAAAAACAAAGACCGAAAGCACATCTGAAAAACAACCTATCAGAAAATGTTTAAGTCTAGAAGAACTGAATTATGCAAATTGTATCCGTGAACCCGATACATTCACCATACCTGAAAAAGAAATTTGCATCACACCTTTAAGTTCAAAAGAACTTTATAAAAGCATTTCCACATTATGCAGTTTTACAAACATTTTCGACAACTGCTGGTTTAATTCCTCAGTGCAGTCTATTTTAAATCTTAGCGCGGCTAAACAAATTCTTTCAAGTGACATTGCAGAGGACTTAAGTTTACTTTCGGACATTCCGGCGTGTTCCAGGTTTTTAGTGGAAGCAGCAAAAAATCCAGGGACACATTTTACTGCAAAAGACATCTTACCAGTTCTTCAACAGCTAAGTGAAACCATACCGTCACTTAAATATTTAGAGACGAATGATGTTTTAGATTTTATAGATCCTGTCATGCAGTGGTTGAACGACTGTAGCATACAGACAAATCTTGTTGTTAACACGGTAAAAACCTGCAACAAATGTAAAATTTCGTCAAGCTGCCAAAACACCATGGGCAACGTTTGTTTCCTGTCACCTGAAAAGAATGAGTCAATTTCCACCCTTTTTAACCGTGTCATTTATCAACACGAGCGCGAGGAAAACTGTGACGTATGTTGCAATGGACTAACTATAAAAACTTTTTGCGACTCCACGTACGTAATTAGCATTTATATGCCAAGGTCATCGGGAGTACTTGATTCCAGAACACTGGTTCATACCTCGGAAACCCTTGTTGTTCCCATTGAAACAGGCACAGAAACGTTCAGGTTGACCTCAGTCATCTGCCACAGAATTCTTACGTCAAAGGTGAAACATTATTACACATATGTTTTCTCCAGAGGGCAAATATTTCTGGCTAATGACAACGAGCTATCTGTTGCACAAGACGATGCCATGGCTGATATTGAAACAAATGGGGTTATGTACTTTTATGAATAGTGTACAAATGAACAGAAAAACTCAGTTTTGGTGTTCTGCTCGTGCACTTGTGGGTTTTGTCCGAGTAATCCGGTTTTTCCCAAATGAACAGAAAAACTCAGTTTTGGTGTTCTGCTCATGCACTTGTGGGTTTTGTCCGAGTAATCCGGTTTTTCCCAAAAAAAATCAAAAAAGAAACCCCCACCCCGCCAAAAAGACAAAACGTTTCAACAAGAAGAATCCGTCCAGAGGACCTGTTAGATTTATCGACATGGATTATTGAGGCTGCATCGGGCTACTTTCTTAGGCAAGTTTTTGTGTTCTGCTAGTGGACTTGTGGGTTTACTCCGGGTAATCCGGTTTTTTCCCAAAAAACAAAAACAAAACACCCCACCAACTCCAAAAGATGAAATGTTTCAACAAGAAGAATCCGTCCAGAGGACCTTTTAGATTTATCGACATGGATTATTGAGGCTGCATCAGGATACTTTCTTAGGCAAGTATTCGTGTTCTGCCAGTGGACTTGTGGGTTTACTCCGGGAAATCCGGTTTTTCCCCAAAAAACAAAAACAAAACACCCCACCAACTCCAAAAGATGAAATGTTTCAACAAGAAGAATCCGTCCAGAGGAGCTGTTAGATTTTTTGACCTGGATTATTGAGCCTGCATCCGGATATTTTCTTGGACGAGTTTTCCTATTCTGCCAGTGCACTTGTGAGTTTTCTCCGGGTTCTCTGGTTTCCTCAAAACCATAATACAAGTTCATCAAAGTGAAACCATACCGGATCGGTCGAGGCCCGGGTTAACAACGTCCGCCACCGGTGCTGTTGACAAACAGGGTGCCGGCAGAAATTGTACTACTGTTAGTCGAAGACCCCGAGGAGGGAAACGTGTCAGGAGACAGAGGGAGAGGAGGAAAGTGAAGAATGTAGGACTGAGGGTTGCAACTCTAAATGTGGGGACAATGACAGGCAAAGGTAGAGAGCTGGCTGACATGATGCAGAGAAGAAAGGTAGATGTTTTATGTGTCCAAGAGACCAAGTGGAAGGGCAGCAAGGCTCGCAGTATTGGAGCAGGGTTCAAACTGTTTTACCATGGTGTGGATAGAAAGAGAAATGGAGTAGGGGTGGTCCTGAAGGAGGAGTTGGCAAAGAATGTAGTAGAGGTGAAGAGAGTGTCAGATAGGGTGATGTGT
>JBBPBX010001144.1:72467-108814 GCA_038048925.1 Garcialebias charrua | reverse complement strand
TTATGCCTCTTTTCCACCGCTCGGCTCGGCTCGGGTTGGATCGGCTCAGATCGGCTCAGTTCGGGTCGGGTCACATCTATGTTCTGTTTCCACAGCTTTTTTGTACCCCTTCTGTGGGCGGGGTCCAGAATCCTACTCGTCTTACCACATGGTGGCAGTAGTGTTCCCTCAAGCTATTTACTACAGTACTAGCCACCACTAGAAGAAGAACACAATAAAGGCTTTGACAGAATGTTGTGAAAGAGATGTCATGCTATAATGAGTACCTCATGAGCTGTAATCTTTAAACCCAATTCATAATCCTACCTTGTTGCCTTCTTTAAACCCATGTATTTTCCAATTTAGTATTTTTACAATAAAGATGTATTAAAGCATATTTTATTATTTAGTTATGCACAAGGTGCTTGATAAAGTTGCAAAACCATATTTATCTGAGCTGCTTCAACCTTCCTGCCCTCCCCGTTCTCAGATCAGCTGAGCAGTTGCTGCTGACAGTCCTCAAAACTTTTTAAATCTTATTTAAAAACACACATTTATTCCTTGGCTTTTAACACGTGATCTTATCTTTTATGGCATGTTAACACACCTGCAGTAAGACTGGTATATGTATTTATTTTTGTATGCTTTTTATAGTTTTTAATTAACTTGTCTTTTATGTTATTGTACAGCACTTTGGTTGACCCTGTGGTTTTTAAAATGTGCTTTATAAATAAAGTTGATTTAAAACATCACACTGTGATCTTTGAAACTGCCAGTGTCTCCCTGGTAAAGTTGCTGCTGGGTGGTAGATGGGTAGATGGTAGATGGATGGTCTGTGAATTCTTTAACTTTAAACTGTCCAAAGGACTTTGGCCACTTTTAATTTTTGACTTTTTTTGTATGACTTCATCCTAGAACCAAATAATTTATAACGTAATAACAGTTGAGCAGATTCTAATAATCTTTATCTTATGATTCTTTAAAGGTCAAATGCAAATGGAAAGTTCTCTTAACTTCCAGTATGGATTTAAACACAATACACACTTCACATTATAAAATAAGTTTAGGAAATTGAATGTTCGAGGACACCACTTAAGAAAATATAACGTTTAATAGGAAAAGTTTGAAGTGACAAACAGAAGTAACAAATTTCCATCTGGTGTCTCACGTCTTCCTCCAGAAGATGACACAGGTTGTTGAATTCTGGCGATTTTCTTCTGTTGACTGTAAAAGAAAAATGTGATTAATTTAGTCCAGAAACTGTTTTTTTTTTTTTTAAACAACACAGTGTGATCACAACATGTTCATATACTAAATGTATCCTGTTGGAGTTATTTGAAATAAAATTCAATGTGTTATAGACATAAATGTGTCAAGCTACCTCCATTAATTTTCTCCCTTGTACTTTGTATCACATATTATCAATTCTATCAAAAACCACATAGCTGATATTTTTCAAAAAAATATAGTGTGATCACAACATGTTCATATACTAAATGTATCCTGTTGGAGTTATTTGAAATAAAATTCAATGTGTTATAGACATAAATGTGTCAAGCTACCTCCATTAATTTTCTCCCTTGTACTTTGTATCACATATTATCAATTCTATCAAAAACCACATAGCTGATATTTTTCAAAAAAATATAGTGTGATCACAACATGTTCATATACTAAATGTATCCTGTTGGAGTTATTTGAAATAAAATTCAATGTGTTATAGACATAAATGTGTCAAGCTACCTCCATTAATTTTCTCCCTTGTACTTTGTATCACATATTATCAATTATATCAAAAACCACATAGCTGATATTTTTCAAAAAAATATAGTGTGATCACAACATGTTCATATACTAAATGTATCCTGTTGGAGTTATTTGAAATAAAATTCGAATTTTTATAATTTATTTTCGTTGTGCAAGCACAGGTTTGGAAGAAGTCAAAGCGAAACTACTTTAAATGCAGCAGATTTGACCACTACGTGACAATATTAAAGCGTGGTTGAGCTCAGGAGCCCTCGTACTATAAAGTCAGCTATGAAATATATTTTATATCTGTTCATTGAGCTACATTTTAAAGACATAAAGCCGCCCGCGCGCCGCGTGTTGCTCGTGGCGAACCTACTTTTTAAAATCCTGCAGTTTTGAGCAATACGTGATTTTATTAAGGACACGTTCAGCTGAAGACCCATCTTTGCTATAAATTTAAAAACAAATAATTGTTTTTACCGTGTTATTCATGTAAAGTCCTGCCGTGATCACTTCCCTCGCTTCCGTGAAAACTGCTCGAGTCTCCTCCTTCCTACTTCCGGAGCGGGTGAGCTCGCCTCGGCACCCCTCTGAAACCAGCCCAAAAATCTCAGGAAATCTGGCGCGGAGCAGCACGGAATATCCGGTGGGAAAGGATGAAAGGGGGTCTCTGCGACGCACATATGACGTAACATCCGACCCGAGCCGACCGGTGGAAAAGGGGTATTGGAGCACAGCGGCCCTGAGCCTTACCAGTTCGAGCCACCGGCTTCAGGCACTGACGCTAATGCTATGTTGCTATCGCTAATCCAACTCCCAATCTCTGCAGGGGAGTGGCTCTGCTTGAACCACTTTTATACTCACGTAGCAGAGGATGTGACGACAGTGTGTACAGGACATGTCAGAGTGAACAGTCGTTGACCAATAAGTAAATTAGGCTGCAGTACCACAGTTCAACCCATAGGATTAGTGTAAACACGTTTTTAGACCAAATCTTGCCGATTTGAACAAATACGCACAAAAACATGAAAATGAACACAGACATAGTGCTATACAACATTTTACACACATTCTAGGAAGTTTATCAGATTTAAAAAAGTTAATTTTGGGGTAACTTCCTCTTTAAAGTATACCACTAACTCAACACATCACCCATGTCTGCAAGCTTGTTTTTCATGAACAAGCTTCTGAAGAAATAGTTTCTGTCTAGTCAAGGTTAGTATGCGTGCTGGGTGAGTGGGGTCCTTCATGACGCAGGTGGCTCCCACAGACCAAAAACATGTATGTTAGGCTGATTGGTATCTGTAAATTGTCCCTATGTGTGAGTGAGAGAGTGGATGGTTGTTTGCTTTGTTTGTCTGTGTCCCTGTGATGGACTGGAGACCTGTCCAGGGTGTCCCCCACCTCTCGCACAGTGACTTCTGGATATGGATACCAGTGACCCATGTGACCCGAAAGGAAGAAGTGGGTAAAGATATTGGATGGATGAATGGAAATTGCCCATAAATCTTTAGATGTATTTTTGTTGTTGTTATTAAATTAATTACTAATCACTGAAATAAATGTTTTTATAACACTCACAACAAATCATGCATTACTGTATGTGTTTAGGTTATAGGTTACACTAGTCTGTCAATGACCTGTTGGCATTAATAAACTCTGACAGATAGTGAGTTTCAGCAGATTCTAATGTACCGGTAGTCTTTTCATTGAGAATGTTTGATCTTTCTCGCAAAAAATGCATATCAAATGAAGAAGAATTAAATGAAGACTTGACAGTGAAAGATTGAATTAACAGAGGTTGAGTCAGAGTTTGACCTCCAAAATGTCCAAGTCCTGATGAGAGAGGAAGCTGAACCCTGATTAAACAGATACAGATTTTTTCTGTTTGGTTTTATTTATAATTTTAATTGTTCCACCACTCATTCATTCATCCATCCATTATCTTTTACCTTCTTCTTCCTTTTCAGGTCACAAGGGCTACTGGTGCCCATGTTCAGTTCTGTACTCATCAATGTCATATCATTACTGTTACGTGACATACCAGTACAGTGGATGCAGCAGTCCTGCAGAATATGTCACTGGGAATTGAAAATTATATTTCAGTTCCAACTTCTTAACAAATGACATCTGCCAGGACTTGATGTTTTTGTTTTAATTTTATTGGCCCAAAATGATTACTGCAGTACATCTTTAAAATAATTTGACCATTCCAGTTTGTTCGGTCCTCTTTACAAACCACTTCCATTTATTGTTTGTTTATTTGTTTTGTTGTTATTAAAGCATAGTATTTATCAAATTTAATATCAGAAATATAATCCAGAGCATTTGGGGCAAAAACATGAACTAATACCGAAGACTCGGGATTACAACCTAAAGATTAAAAAGCCAGATTAGAAGAAACATTTAGAATCTCTATAAATCCATCAGCTTATAAATGTATTTTTTTCAATAAGTACAGGAACATATCTTTATATCAAAAGAAACCTGCTTTTTTAATCAATAAAATTTTGTCAAACTGTAGTGACATAAACTTCTTGCCTGTTGCCAAAAACAAAACGACAAAAAATGATTGTGCTCAGGTCTGTGTGAATGTATTCAATTGTAGTTAGCAAAATATTTCATAAACCTGTGGATGGTTAATGAAACTCTCAAAAAAAAATCAGCATACCTTTATAATTGCATTTGGAGTCAACCTAATTCAAGATGGTCACCACAGCTAAGCAAAGCTTGGGACACGTCCCATTAATATATAATTGTTGCTTCACCTTTGACCCGAGCACAACTTGAAATCTGTTTTGATAATTTTAGCAATAACTATTGAAGTTTGTGTCTGCTGGATTGAATAAAACTTTTATGAAAGTAATCAATGGGTGGTCATCTCCAACTAATTAACTTTTGGAGACAACCCAATGTAAGATGGCTGCCACATCCAACTGATTTTAGCCAACACTGAAATACAGTAGATGTAACTCAGCCAGTTCTATTAGGTTCAGTTGTTGCGGAGGGCTAACAGATCTCATTCATTCAACCTTTATTTATACAGGTTAATCTCAATATTCACAAGAGAGACCTGTTTTAAACAAAGAACACAGACAAGGCACAGACAACAATATACAATTATATAAAAAGCATATAAAATGAAAAGTAAATGGAATAAATTATATAAAAACTAAACAAAATCAGCTACATTGTAATATGATGTAGAAAACTAAAGGCAGGAACATGTCTGCATTGGCTTTTGCCATGAACTTAACAGTTGTTTAAAATCCCTTAGAGAAGTCAACGTCGACAACTTCAGATCTTATTGCAAGGAATTCCAGGTGGAGCTGAGTAGGAGAAGGCCCTTTTGTCAAGTTCAGTCCACACTGAGGATACACTGCATGTAATAATTTCCTGAGAGTGCACGCTGTAGCTGCACTCATGCAAAGACATGTAGGAGGAGATGTATGAAGGCAGCAGACCAAGAAGTGATTTAAAGATGAAAATGTACCAGTGAGAGAGTCTGTGTGAAGTTAATGATGTCCAGTTAACCAGTGAATACAGGGTGCAGTCATGTGTACAATAGTTACAGCCAGTTATTAATCTTAGTGTACCATGATACAAAGTAGACAGCCTCCAACATCTGCAGGGTGCTTGTAGGAGCATACATGTAAATCTCTGTAAGAAAAAAAAAATCACTGTAATTCCATTTTAATTGGTTATATGTCACTTTATCTGTGCTGCTGATTTTTTTTTGCCTGTAAGACGTTATAGGCAGGTGCAAGACTTTTTTTCATTATCATATGTTTGATCTGTGTGCAGAAATCAAAAATATGTTAGGACTTTTTTTTGTCTCCAAACCCTTTGTGTCATTTTTCACCACTTTTATTGTCTGTCCAACAGATCTCACTTGTAAATGAGTCTTCGAGTCTCAATGTGATTTATCTGTTTTAATAAAGGTTGAATGAAAGTTATAGTCATACCCACCTGCTCACAACAGACTCATGTTTGGGCTGCTGTTTAATACACCGTACTATATTATTAATGTTTGTAGTATGTCTTAGATCCTTGTATACTGTTTCTTTTTATATTTTACAAAGTAAATTATTTAACTATTTCTGGGTATAACTGGGACCTTGAGGTGTTTTGTTCCACCTCATGTACCACATGTGGTGTGAATGACAATAAAGAACCTTGAACCTTGAATAACAATAAAGTCACTAAAATCCATTAGGGCAAAGAAAACAAAAAAACAGTTTTTAAATATTGTTTAATGACTCTGCAGGCTGCACTTCCATAGTTGTTCCACAGACGAGGAGCAGCAGAGCTAAAGGCCCGGCCCCACGAGGCGCTGAGCTTAGTTCTGGGAATTTGAAGACGGGGTGGGTTGTTGGAAAGGAGAGAACAGATTTTGATGTGTGGGATGAGCTCTGCACCCTCGAGGTGGAGGGGGGCTGTGCCGTGTATACACTGCTGTGTCAGAAGACAAATCGTGAATTGGATTCTGCCAGAGACAGGAAGCCAGTGAAGATGACACAGGACTGGTGTAATGTGCTCATGTTTTTTAGTTTTTCTGAGTCTAGTGGTGATGTTCTGGATGAACTGGACGGTTTGAAGGTTTTTATTTGAGATGCCAAAAAGAACTGAACTGCAATAGTCTGGCTTGAAGACACAAAAGGCCTGGACAAGTTTTTCAACACCAAGCCAAGATAGCAATGAGCTCACAATGTTTTATAGGAGAAAATATGAGGGGGGTTGTCAAACCAGACAGGTTGATGACAACAGAGGAGAGTGCAATATCGTGACCAGAAAAGAACAATAAAAGGTTAGTTGTGTCATCTGGACAAGTTTCATTAAGTGCAAAACGTTTTGTCCCCCATCCAGAGGACTTCCTCACTCAGTCTACAGCACATATGTGTCAAACTTAAGGCCCGGAGGCCAAATGTGGCCCTTGTTGACATCTTATCTGGCTCCCAAAATGATATGTGAAACGTAAAATACTTTTTTCACTTGAAATTTTTCAGTAATCTTTGATTATGACATCAAAAGTGCAACAGAGCACGTCAAATGAGACCAATGAAACTCTTGTTAAGAAACCTGCAACAAAGAACTTGAGTTAATGTAGATAATGAAACTGGGACTTAGTTTGAAAAATGTTTTAATTTTGGCCCCTTCTTGTAAGTGAGTTTGACACCCCTGGTGCCAACCAGGTCTGTCCCATACATAGCCTTCACTGCTGTGTTTCAAGCCCACCTCCTGTTGGAATCTCAAAAGTAGTTGTAACATGTGCAAAACACACAGATCCAAAACAATCAATCATCATGTACAACAATCAAATGTTTTAAGCCAGGTGGCCAACTATCTGAGGACACCAAGGCCAAAGTGGTTCAGAAAAAGGTTTGTAAGCTCATTCATCCAGGTAGATCACAACAAAAAAGGTTAAATCATGTCATCTGGACCAGTTTCTACCTATGGGACAGATCTGGTGGGAAGGCCATAGACTGACAAAGTCCTCTGTATGGGGGACGAAACATTTCTCACGTAAAAAAAACTGACATAATTTAACCTTTTTTGTTTTCTACCTGGATGATTAAGCTTACAACTCTTTTTCTGACCAGAAAAGGTTATGGATGTAACGCCAAAAATACACTACATGCGGTCCACTCCGCTCCGCAGGTCGCAGCTGAGCGTCTCAAACTCCAATTTCCACTACCTCCGCTCAGCTCAGGTCCGCCTGCATGCGCCGCTCCTAGACGCATGCGCGGGATTTGCGGGATCGCGCGATAAATCAAGTGATAAATAAGTAAGTCAGAACAAAACAATTCATTCGGTGGAAGAAGGAGAACAACAGTAGAGACTGCTGCCTTGATCTTCTCTCGTAAATGAGCGACAGGACATGGTTTGAGCAACAGGAAGTGATGTATTACATTTCAGAATAAAATACTTTATTTATTTATTTATTTCTTGTATTGCGTTTGTAGGCGTAGTCATAAATGATAGTTTGACAGCATTTTTGTACAAATAAATCCGTATAGAGCTAGGATTAGTCCGCCCGTGGTGATTTTATTTTGTAAATACGGAAGTTGTGCTCGTTCCTTTTCCTGTTGGTGCCTCCGCACAGCTCCGGCGTCCGGCAGAAATAGAAAAATTTCTAATTTTGACGGACTGCCGTCCGCTCTCCGCAGCTCGCCGCCGCCGTGCGGAGCCAGTGTAAATTCTGTCATTGATTATAATGGGTGCGTATTTGCTGCGGAGGTCGGACCGGAGCGGGGCGGAGCCGTAACGCATGTAGTGTAATTTTGGCGTTATGGGAGATGAGTGCCAACCAACAAGGCCTCTGTTTTGGAGCATTTGAAGAAAAGTTTGGTTCATCCATGCCTTTATATCCTTCAGACAGAAAGTGAGTGTGGAGGAAGAAGCAGCTGACCAACTCTGTTTTTATGTAAAGTTGACTACATAAGGTTCACTCTCACCTGTCCAACAACAACATTTATGAAGAGTTTCAATCTGGATTTCGCCCCCACCATAGCACCGAAACAGCTCTAGTAAAAATTACTAACGACCTTCTTCTTGCTGCTGACTCTGGTCTTCTGTCCATCCTCATTCTTCTTGATCTAAGTTCTGCCTTCGACACCATCTGTCATTCTATCCTCCTCAACAGACTAACCTCCATTGGCATCTCAGGTACCCCGTTAGACTGGTTCACCTCCTATCTCTCTGACCGCACTCAATTCATTCAGCTTAAATCCTTCCGTTCCCAGTCTTCCCCTGTCTCCACGGGTGTCCCCCAAGGCTCTGTCCTCGGACCCCTCCTCTTCATCATTTACCTCCTTCCTCTAGGTCACATCTTCCGCAAATACGGCGTCCATTTCCACTGCTATGCTGATGACACGCAGCTCTACTTGTCATCAAAACCTAACTCCACCCACCCTCCATCCTCACCGACTGTCTCAATGAGCTAAATCACTGGTTTTCTAACAATTTCCTTCAACTAAACAGTAACAAAACAGAAATAATTCTTGTTGGTACCAAAAACTCTATTTCAAAATCAGAACATCTTCTCGTCCCCCTTAACAACTCTCTGCTATCCCCCTCCCCTCAGGTCAAGAGCCTCTGTGTCATCCTCGACACCACTCTCTCCTTCACTTCACACATCAACAATATTACTCGGTCTGCCTATTTCCACCTCCGTAATATTAACCGTCTCCGTCCTTCTCTCACACCCCGCTCCACAGCCATCCTGGTGCACAGTCTTGTGACTTCCCGTATCGATTACTGCAACTCCCTTCTCTACGGCCTCCCCAACAAATCTCTCCACAAGTTACAGATGGTCCAGAACTCAGCTGCCCGTGTCATCACTCAAACCTCCTACTATAACCACATCACTCCTGTCCTGCAGCAGCTCCACTGGCTCCCGGTTAAATCACGCATCATCTTCAAAATTCTACTCCTCACGTTCAAATCTATCCACAACCTTGCCCCTCCTTATCTATCTGACCTCCTACAAATCTCCATCCCATCACGCTCTCTCAGGTCCTCCTCTTCACTACATCTCCATGTACCCTCTGCCCGCCTCTCCACCATGGGGAGCAGGGCCTTCACCTGCTCTGCCCCTCACCTCTGGAACGCTCTACCGCCAGACCTTTGAAACACCACCTCCCTTTCTCTGTTCAAGACTGCTCTGAAAACCCATCTCTTTAGACTCGCTTATCATTAACTTTACTAAATGTATTTTTATTATTTTGCATTTTATAATCTTTATGTATTTTATATTCCAATTTGTCACTGACAGGGCCGGATTTAGGAGGATGGGGGCCCCTGGGCTTGAGTCAATATGGGGGCCCATATATACCGTATTTTCCGCCCGAAAAGTCGCAGGACATGAAAATTAGTGTTAAAAAAAGTGTGACTTATAGGCCGGAAAATACAGTATTTTTTTATTTTTTGTTTGTTTTGGTTCAGATGTTGAGCAGAAAATGACTGAACAGTAAGTTTTCACATCTTACAACTTTAAACGACAAACAACACTGAAAATGCGGCATGCAAAACAAAACGCAGCTCCAGAGGATGGAGAGTAGAGCAGCCACGGTCTTTCGATGTACTCACCATTTGCCATCTTACGTTTAAAGTGAGATTTGGAGAAGAGACGTTTTTGATGCTTGTACACCCGTTCAGATGCTTGAAAACTAACGTTCATATTTTGGCAGCTCCCCGGTCCTCGCTCAGCCCAGTAAGCCCGCGCGGACTTGTCAATGTCCCCCCAAAGCGCAGGATCAGTACTGTACGGATCCACAGTTCCACCTGCTGAAGAAGTTCCTGCTTCCACCTGCTCTGACTCCTCAGATGCCAGTCCAGCCTGGACGGTCACGGCTGAAGGTTCTGGCGGGCTCGTGCAGCCGGTGTTAGTCGTTCCACCTGCTGAAGAACATCCTGCTTCCACCTGCTCTGACTCCTCAGATGCCAGTCCAGCCTGGACGGTCATGGTTGAAGGTTCTGGTGGGCTCGTGCAGCCGGTGTTAGCAAAGCTAACAGTTTGATCAGCGGGGAGTAATGATGGTGGTCCTGCTCCATCTCCGCTAACAGGTTTAAAAAAGCCTGTCAGTTTAGGCATTTTATTTATCGCCTCTTTGTCACGATGCACTTTTTCTATTCTATTTTTTCTTTTCTGCGCTCCGCTGTCGTATTTCCTATTGTCCGCCATTGTAAAAACAAATACAGCAGCGTCGGTGAATGACGCTCCCCCCCCCCCAAGATGCGCGTCAAAACTGGACCAATAATAAGCAATCATTTAAGATGGACATTTGACAGAACAAATTAAAACATTTTTCAAAGGCACTGTCAAAATCATCTTAGTCATTGGTTAAATTCTGACTCTATCCATTTACAAATAAAAAAAAAACTTAGGGGACGGGGCCGGAGGCTCCGGGCGGGGCCCCTAAAATTCCGGGGCCCGGGGCTCAAGCCCATAGTAGCCCCTGCGAAAATCCGGGCCAGGTCACTGATAATGTTTGAACTGTATTGGTTTGTTAAGTGTGCTTGGGTGTCCTGAAAGGCGCTTTTAAATAAAATGATTATTATTATTTTATTTTTATTTTCACTGATTAAACGAAGCTTCCTTCCTTCTCATCATACGATGATCTTTAAAACTCTGCCATGCCAGGTGGTGGGTGATATCCATTCTCTCAAAGATGCTTGTCATTCAGTGCCCTGTTGTTTTCTCCCATCTGTAATCTTGGATCTGCTGCTGTGCTGTGACACTACAAAGATAGTTGCCCCAATCCTCTCTCAGACAGATTACCAAATAAATAGGACTGAATCATAATGCCCATAATCTGAAACCCATATCAGGTTGCAGACACTCTGCAGCTTTGTTTGGGCTGAGAGTTAATGGGTTTGGATTCAGGACACTAATTCATAGTTGGACTCATTTCTGTTAACTGTGGCACAAACAGCTCAAAGATGAAAACGAGAAGTATCATGCCTCGGACCACATGAAGGGAGAAATGTTGTTTTTTGTGCTGGGAAGCTGCTTCATGTTGGGTGAGAACGGCCCTCTAAGAATTCAAATAAAAAAAAGAGTGACACTTTGAAACAAGCAGTCATAGAAAACCTCAACCTTCACTTCGTCTCCTCCAGTCGATTACACTTGAAATGGAAAGGCCTGTTGAAAATTAATTTGCACGGGTTATTTGCATCCAAGGTTGGCTCAACCAGGCTTCAGGTGTATTTATTATGTGAAGAGGCAGTGGTGTGTGGAGTCCCAGGCCTGACCTCAAGTTCAGTTTATTATTGGTGCTCTCTTTTCTTCCACAGTTTCAGTCTACAAAACAGCTCAAATGTACCCACAAAATACAGTCAGGACTTTGAAAACCCACGCCGGGCTCAAAACCTCTAAACTAACTTAGTATTTCTGATGACATCCTTGTGTCCTTTGACGCAGATCAGAAATATATCATGTAACTACTTTTTTGGGATAGAAGCTCAATCTGTTTGGCTTTTTCTTAAAAAAAAAAAAAAATCCTATGTTTCATACAAAAATAGACAGCGCTCCAATACATTCCCTCCAATGCGAACCCTTTTATAAGTGTCTATCTTTCTTTTTTTATTTTTTCACTTGCTCAAACACCTGCAGTGAAGGAATACTCAAATTGTTAGCGTTTCAGTTTGTCGTTCAGTGTTCTACCATCTACAGAGTGGGAGAAAACCTTCTTGCACGCGACAGCCGGCTATTTGTCGCTCAGTGAATAGAGCCCAGAGAGAGAAAGCACAAATTACCGTTTAGTGTCCGACAGGACGGCGAAGGAAGACAGCAAACGATAGTCAGCAGCTCTGTGCTCTCACTTGCTCTGATTTTCAAAGCAATCTGATGAACAAGAAGTAGGATGCACCTTACGTTGTAATACAATAAAATAAAACTGTAATTGCAGAGCTGCAGAGGCTTTTTTCCTTGAAAAAAAACCAGCCATGTTAGAAATATACAAACAAGCACTTTCCTTTGGATTAGCTCAGATGTCTTCTTCTCTAAATGAATCACAGTCTTGTTTAATGTGTGCAGAGTGTTCACCCCGGTGCACGAATGAATCAGTATTAAGTGATATGGACTAAAGGTCACGGATGGTGAAACCACATTGCTGTGAGTCCTTCATGACAGTTTGCGGCTCCTCTTCTCTGCTTCTCCCCGTTGTTCACATATTAGACTTCAGCTGCAACAGAGGGATTTCCATTTATAGAGAATTGCTGAGGTCATTGCTGCATGCATCATGCATTACTCTTTAGAGAGGGGGGTAAGTGCAAAACGATCTTCAGAGTAATCAGGACACAGCAGCCTGTTGTAGATCTCTGCAGAGCAAAAACCTTCCTGGTGAAAACAGATCTTGTTAAAACAGACAAATACACAAATTTTCACCATACAAGTTTGGGTTTTTGCATAATTAGCATGCCCTGTGACTTATACGCGGAAGCGACATATTTATGGATTTTTCCCCCCATATTTATAAACATATTTTTGGCTGAGATATGACCGTTTTCATTCATTCTGACTGAAAATATTGAACACTATCATTTTCAGGTGCTAGATGGCACTCGAGTAGTATGGCATGCTGTTGCATCATGTACTGTAATAGGTAAATGCGGCTATTAATGACACAGTCAGCTTGCCACAGCCTCCCACCTTTGTCCAGCTTGTCTGGAGCAACTGTCAAATCAGCAGTGGTGGGCCTCCGACCGCTAGAGAGCGCTATTGCGCTAATCCGCTTATAGCGTAGCAAAATAATCTGTTAGCATTACAGCGGATTAACTAACTTTTATAATTCATACGCGGTTTTGTGCTATTTTTATTTACAATGCAGTACCGCTAATAACTAATTATCTATCAGTAAAAACGAAATAACGTATTTACGAGCTCGGACGACAGCCGGATGTGGTCCGTCACTAAAAAGCGTCCCCCTCAGTCTCTTGGTGTGTGCTCTCTCTATAGCAGTTAGCAGCCAGTGTGTTACTCTGCAGCCTTATTGCTTGTTTTTGAAGAGTCAGACGAAGAGTTTTTAACATGGAGGGTGAACTTATGGATGTTTCTCAGCGGCCTACGCGACGCGTCTGGATTTTAAAAAGTATTTCGCATTTGCCCTCTTCAAAATGGCGGCCGCGACGGCCACAGAAGATAAGGACTTTCCATGAAAACACGGTAAAAACAATTATTTCTTTGCTGAGAAAAATATACTTCTTAGCTGACTTTATAGCACAAGGTTTTTCTGAGCTTAACCGGTTCAAATGGTCAAATCTGCTGGTTTAAAAAATAATATTTCGCCATTTGCGGCCGCCATTTTGAAGAGGGCAAATGCGAAATATTTTTTTAAATCCAACAGATTTGACCATTTTAACCGGTTAAGCTCAGAAAAACCTTGTGCTATAAAGTCACTGCTTTGTTTTGTTTTTTTGAATGTCCAGAGGACCAGACTTAGCTTTTTTAGATCATTCTCATTTCCTGGCCGAATAGAATATATGTACGTAAAGTATTAAATAAATCCTTTGATTTTTGTAATTTCATCCTTTTAGGATCATTTTATTTACTTTTCATTAAATCTGTTGACTGCCTATAGAAATTTTGATAACAGTTTAGTCCTGTGTATAAAGTAATGCTAATTTTTGTTTTGTTTATGACCTTGTTTAGGTCAGGGTTTTTTTCAACCCCTGTTCCCACCCAGGATGGCATTGGCAAGCTACCGGACCACCACAGCTGTGCGGTAGGACTTAAATTGCACCAAACTATTTGTTTTTTTCTGGACCTATTACCCTGGATCATGAACTACAAACTACCAGATTATTGATGGACCTTTAATCATCCGGGATTCAAGAACTGATTTAAAATAGAAAAAAAAGAACTCTTGGGTGTAATCAGGGTCTGTTTTGTTGTGTGTATTTTTTGTCTATTGGTTATACTCAAAGAAAATGATTATTATTACAAACAATATTATTATAAATACCTTCCTGTCTATTGGTTATACTCAAAGAAAATGATTATTATTACAAACAATATTATTATAAATACCTTCCTGTCTATTGGTTATACTCAAAGAAAATGATTATTATTACAAACAATATTATTATAAATACCTTCCTAAGTCTATAGTACAATACAAACAACTTAAAACTTGCTTCTTGTCTGATGGTGTTTTATTTTAGAATTAGCGGTTTAGAATTAGCTTCCCCTAATTTTTATAAGACATTAGTGCTTTTGAAATTGTGGACCTAAATAAATTAATTAGTGCTTTAGAAATAGTGGAACTAATTTTTGGGTTAGCGCTGCCCAGCACTGCAAATCAGCTTCATTTTGCTGCACCGCCCCAGAGAAATGCAGATAATTTGACTATCGAAGTACATTTATTAAGTGAAAGTTCAACTGAGACACACCTTTACTATAATGTCGAGCAAACATATAAATGTTTTTAGGTGGTTATCTAGTTAAATTCCTTGTTAAAGTCCCCCTGTGCACACTCCCACGGCCGCCATTTGGCAGCGAATGCATTTGGCACAACACTGGCCTACATTTCTGGGTTGTCAGCGGTGATGCCTGACAAACGTGACACATTAGCAGTGACACATAATAGATGCGCCATATATGTTGCTTTGCCGTATATGGCAAAGCAACATATTTATGGATTTCCCAAAGTCTCAAAGAGCTCCACAGTGACTGGTCTGAATGACTATAGACCGGTGGCCCTCACCCCGATAGTCGCTAAATGTTTTGAGAAACTGGTCATGTCCCACATCAAGACAACCGTCAACATCAACGAGGACCCTCATCAATACGCATACCGTGAGAACCGATCAACAGAGGACGCCATTTCTTCCGTGGTCCACACTGCTCTCACCCACCTGGATCAGAAGGACTCATACGTGCGTCTGCTCTTTGTGGACTTCACATCTGCCTTCAACACCATGATCCCCCAAACTCTGATAGACAAACTATCTACACTTGGACTAAGCCCCTCCATTTGTAACTGGGTACTAGACTTCTTAACAGACAGACCACAGTCCGTGAAGATCCACAACTTCTCCTCCTCCACCATAACCCTCAGCACTGGCTCTCCTCAAGGATGTGTGCTGAGCCCCCTTCTGTTCACTCTGCTCACATATGATTGTACAGCCACACTTCCAGGCTGTCATATTGTTAAGTTTGCAGATGATACAGCGGTGGTGGGATGCATCACAAACAATGATGAGTCCAGCTACAGACAGGAGGTGGAACACCTGGAGAGCTGGTGCAAAGAGAATAATCTTCACATGAATGTGAAGAAGACAAAGGAGATGATTGTGGACTTCAGAAGGAACAAACACACCCATGCCCCACTGAAAATAGGTGGGTCTGCAGTGGAAGTGGTCTCCAGCTACAAATACTTGGGTGTACACATGAATGATAACCTCAGCTGGAGCAACAACACCACCAGCCTGATCAAGAAAGGTCATCAGAGACTCTACTTCCTCAGACGGCTGAGACGAGCTGGTCTGAGCAGCCCAGTTCTCACCTCGTTCTACAGGTGTGCAGTGGAGAGCGTCCTGTGCTCCAGCATCAACGTGTGGCATGGAGGCTGCACAGTTGAAGAGAGGAAAGCTCTACAGAGAGTGGTGAAGGCTGCACAGAAGTCTGTTGGAGTCAGTCTCCCCACCATCACAGACATTTACACCTCCAGATGCAGGAAAAGAGCCACCTGCATCATGAAAGACCTCACTCACCCAGCACACTCACTCTTTGCCCCACTCCCCTCAGGACGGAGGTTGAGGAGCATCAAATGTAGAACCACTAGACTGAGGAACAGCTTCTACCCTGAGGCTGTTAGACTCATGAATAAATAAAAATAAAATAAAAAATAAACACTGCAAAATATCACATCATGCTGATGCTGATCTGTTTTCTTGTTGCTGTGTTCATCTGTGTTCATCTGTGACCATCTGCTCATACAAACTCATGTTCGTGCTGCTGTTTATTTCCACTATATTAGGCTTAGTGTATTACTAGTTGATGTTTTTCTTAGTTAATTCTAGATGTTATTACTGTTTTTCTCTTGCATTTGTTGTTGGATGTAACTGGGACCCCGTGTACATAATCTCGTTTTCATCACATGTACCACATGCGGTGCAAATGACAATAAAGACTCTCTGACTCTGACTCTGACTCTGATTTTTCCATTTATTAAAACATATTTGGACTGATGCGACTTATAGGATGGAGCAATGTGTACAGCCAAAAATACGGTAATCAGGAGGACACAGCAGCCTGTTGTAGATCTCTGCAGAGCCGAAACCTTCCTGGTGAAAACAGATCTTGCTAAAACAGACAAATACAAGAATGGTAGAGCTCAAACCAGCCTGTAGGTCACTTTACAAGGTTTGGGTGGGAAATATACCATTTAAACAAAATGCACATTTTAAAATAATTTGTTCCCAATCAACATAATGAAAGTAAATTGTAGCTTTTTTCATAAACCCGTGCTGAAATAGGAGCGTCCGAAGCGTACTCAAACCTCAAACAAACAAATGGTAAAAAAAAAAAAGTTCTGTTGTGTTTTCATTTTAATTAAAAGCATTTTCTTTACCTCAGCTGGCAAAAATAAATTAATAAATTAATACATAAATAAATAAATAAAATCAGACCATTTTATCTTTGGAATTTCTTAAGCAACAGCTCACTAGACTTTTTTTTTTCTTGTGCTTCTCTTATGATACAAGAGAAATAAGAAAAAGTAAATGAGAGACAGAAAATATCCTGATTCATGCTCAATGTTCCAGGTAGAACAATATTAAAAAGTTAAAGGGGACCACAGATGCAAAATTCACTTTTTAATGGTTTTTTTACTCAAATTTGGGTATTTACTTCATAAAAAAACAGTCCTAAGGCCAAAAAAATGCACCCAGTGGTTTATTTACTCTAAGTAGATTTATTTATTTTTGATAAATACACTAGGGGTCACACTTCCTGCGGTTTGTGACGCCACAAACCGCAGCCAATCACCTCCAACCTGAGTCCAGCCCCTCACCTATGCAACCCCTGGTTAGGCTCAACCCACTTCTGTATTAAACACATGACTGTTGTTTTTCATGATTTCATCTCATCTTTTGTTTATATGTTCTTAATTTCATGTGTACAGCACTTTGTTGCAGCTGTGGTTTTTTAAATGGCTTTATAAATAAAGTATAATTGTTATTTTTATGTTTTAGTTCAATTTTTAGTGTATTTGCGATCGCTCCCAACGCGCAGCCGGCAAAAATTAAACGAGCAGACCCCCGGCGTAGGGACCGGCGGCAACGGGACCCTCTTCTGGCGCGATGGAGCGGAGCTTCAACTGTACAGCCTCGCAGCAGCCTGGCAGAAGCCTCGCAGCAGCGAGGACCTTCTCCTTACGGATTAATTTACGGGAGACACTTGGTGAACTTTGTGTTGTCTTGACTGGAACAGCGATAACTCTCAAAATCTCCGCGTGCAACGAGCGGAGCTGGCGAAAACCGGAAGAGGAACAAGCTAACATTAGCATCGGATTCGGGTGGTCTCATGCTAAAAGGAGCAGCAAATTGCGGCGCGCTCAGACGGGTTTCGGTAAGTTATCTTAAGCTAGCACTAACAGTAAGTCAAATGAGTAATAAAAAAAGAGCTAATTTTAAAACAACAACACATTACAGATACTGGCTGTTACAGAGGGCGTAAACAGATCGTTGAAGGGCGTGGACTTCAGAACTTCTATCAGAACCGGTCGTTCAAAACGAAAGTTAAAAATGGCAGAATTAAAAAGGGTATAATTGATTATCTAAGAATTATTTTGTGTATTAAATTGAATGAACACTGTTTTTTAACCCCAAAGAAATACCATAAAATTTTTAAAAACATATCTGTGGTCTCCTTTAAGCCAGGTCCTCTGGATAGGTTAAAAAACAATAATAAGAGAGACAGAAAACGTAAATTATTTGTCATTTTATAATTAATAAAATACTGTATGTTGAAGATAAGTTGACATGTTGAGCTGTGCGTAGAGAATGTTGTTGGAAAATCAGCAGCCTGAGAAATAAAGCTGCTGTACAATCAGGCTGTTTTTAATACTTTTCAGATGGCAGAAGGTTAAACAGCTTTTGGGCAGGATTAGAGCGGTCTTTATCAATACAGCGGGATTTTTTTTCTTGCACCCCTCCTTCAAAAGGGACTCAAAGGAGGGGAGTGAAACCCCATTGGCTGTCTCAGTCATTCTGACCAAAACAGCAGGGTCTTCCTGTTGTTCATAGGTACCATACCAGAAAGTGATGCAGCTAGTCAGGATGCTTTTAGTAATAGGTGATGATTTGCAAGTTCTGTGACTTACACACCAAAGTGACTAATTTAATTCATTCTGACATGGAAAATATTGAACACTGCCATTTTCAGCTGCTAGAGGGCCCTCGACAAATATGACAAGCCAGGTGTCTTACTAAGAGGTAAAAGTGGCTATTAATGAGACACTTGGCATGCCATACAAAGCCACTCTCGTCTCACTCTGGGAGCAAACGTCAAATCAGCTGCATTTCGCTGCGCCGCCCAGGAGAAATGCAGCTGATTTGACCATTAAAGTGCATTTATTAATGATGATGATGATAATGAATTCAATTTATAACGCACTTTTCATTAATGAAAATCTCAAAGTGCTACAAGGTGCAACAGAATTAAAGGAAAAGTTAGACTGAGACACACTTTTACTATAATGTCAAGCAAACAAATTGTTTTTAGGTGGTAATCTTGTTAAATTTCGACAAATAGATTTTTGAAATGGAGCTGATTTGACCAATATACCGTAGTGCATTTATTATGGAAAAGTTCAACTGAGACACACCTTTGCTATAATTTCGACCAAACAAATAATTATTCAAAAGTGTTAATCTTGTTAAATTCTTGTTAAAGTCCTCCCGTGAATGCTCCCACGGCCGCCGTTTGGCAGCCAATGGATTTTTGGCACAACACCGGCCCACATTTCCAGGTGGTCAGCGGTGCCAGTGACGCATAATAGATGCGACTTATACGGCAAGCAACTTATTTATGTTTTTTCCCCACTTTATTGGACATTTTTAGACTGGTGCGACTTATACAGTGATGTGACGTGTATTGCGGCAAATACGGTGGTTGGTTTAGGCTGAATTTGGCAGAACAGTAATTCTTGGGCAAAGTGAAGAGCAGGTTACTGAGTACACCTCCTTGAGGGACCCCTGTGCTCAGTTTGATAGTTTTAATTAAATGGTAAATGGTAAATGGAGCTTACTTATATAGCGCTTTCCAGCCCCCTATGAGGGGCCCCAAAGCGCTTCACAGTACCAGCCATCCACCCATTCATACACCCATTCATACACCGGTAGCGGTAATTCAATTGAGTTCATTTATATAGTTTTAGAAACAACACAGACTGTTTGCTGTCTTCTAGACAGGAAGTTCTTCACTATAAGCTGCTGTGATCATGTTAAAAATTGATGAACAGAATCAAGGCCTAGCTGTTATTTATTTTGGGGTTGTAAAAAACAACATGAAAGTCCTTTGTGATTGTATGTGACCCATAACTAGTTGTTCAAAGCAGGTCAATACCAAAGGCAGTCTGTTGCCAAGGCATGTTTTGATCATTTTTAAGCTGTATGTTATTATTCATTAGGAAAACACAATTTTGTGTTATTTTATCTAATATGCAATAAATTAGTAAAGTGACCATTTTTAAATATGTTCAACATTTCTTAAATTATCCTAAAATTATCTTGAGAATGTGTATGTGATAACTGTTGCTGCTTTTTGCTGTTTTTGTATTGGCCTGCATGATTTCCTACAGCTGTGTTGTTGAAAGCACAGATATAAAGACATGTAGCATATATATATATTACCACAGAAACATTGTTGATAAGAAAAGATCCCTATCACCCACACTTAATGTGCTCTAAACAAAGCACTGTGCTTGTATCGTGTACGTTTTGCATCATCTGTCTCTGTCTAGATTTCTCTGCATGTCTTGCAGAGCCTCTTTCTATGAATACTTTTTACAGGACCTGACACTTTGGACAATACATTGTGTTAATGTGTGATAAAGGGGCTTCAACTCAGACCCTGGATTTCTTAAGCAAACTGTTATTTAGTATAAACAGGCAGCAGGTGATGTGGATATTAGCAGTAATAGGTCACACTATGTTTAACCCATATAAGAGATGAAACTACTGCTTTTTGAGTGCAATTAGACTAGCTAAGAACAAAAACATGTTTCTGTAAGCTGACTCTGTCTCAGTGATCTTTAAGAAAGTGATTAGCTGTGAATAAATGCAGCAACGGTTTAAGCTGCTCAGAGAACACAGCTTCAGTGATTGTTTTTGATACAATTGCATCACCTTCTCACTTTATTGTACTATTTACTTTTCTTTTTGTTGCATTCATTGACTTCTATGTTCACTGTTTGAAAAAAATCTGCTAATTGTCAGAAATTACTGTATTTTGACAACATTCCCAGTTCAAAATAAAGAAATAGCTTTTGTGCACACATAAACTCAGTAGAGAATGCAGTTTAATCTGCACTGTAGCTTCTGTCTGAGGAAATCCAGCTCTTCATAAAGTATACATAGGAGGGATTAATTCAACGTGCACAATTCAGGTCAATCTTACCCGGCACCAACAGAGAAAGCGATTTTTGAGTGTACTGATGGAAACTAAACCCCAAAGAGTTTCATCTCCAAGGCAACATACACACACTGTTTCCTTTCATCCAACAGACAGCTTGATTCAAAATGCAAAGTCACACTTTTGTTCCACTTTCAGACTGCTACTGTTCCAGAAATAGCAGCACCAAGTTTGTTCAAGTGCAAAGAAACAATAAATTCATTTAGCACATTTTGGCATACATAGAGAGCAGGCTGAAAGAAGTAATGTAAAGTGTCCATAGAAAGATAAATATAGGTCATCTCTTTGCTTTGCTCCACTCCGTCGTACCCGTTTGCACTCTCGTTGACATTGAGATGTTAAGTTGACTCTGGCTGAAATTCAGAGTTTGGAAACAACATTTTGGAACAGTTTCTTCCACATTTAACTTCAGTTACCTTGCAGGTTAAGCAGAGATACCTTTAGTTTTTGAATAATTGCAGGGGAACAGTAAAGCTGCTAATGTGAGTGCAAATTTGCCACTTCTTATAGAAGAGACTGAAGAGTGTAAATCTTTATTAAAATGTTAATACTTACAGTTGCAAGAACGACACGTGTCGTCTTCTTTACTTGACAGCCATAAGTCCAATTAGAACTGACTAAAGGCAGAGCCGAGTTGCTAGAATATGAGCTGGATCATGGAGATTAAATAAAAAGTAACAAATTAACACCCAACGGTTTGATTCTTAATGATAGAGAATCAGTCATCTTCCACCCAGAGGTGTTATGTGCAATGTTAGCTTTCTGACAGAAAACTGCTTCCAGCCATTGCTGATCTGTCACATTTCATCTTATTGCAATTTCATGGGCAAACATTTGTGGAGTGACGTGAAGAAGTCTCTTGTCTGAGATAAATAACCTTGATGTATCATTGCCTCTGCAGTCGCCTGCTGGTTAATATCTGTTGAGACGAGTGCATGAATGCATGTCCCATATGATGAGTAGCCCCCACCTCAGACAGGAGGAAATTACAGCTCAACAAAACATCATTTCATTTAGCTTGTGGATTCATTAAAGGCAGATAGGAAGTGACAAGAGAGGTTTTAATAAAAAAATAAAAAAACACTTTTAGGCGGTAAATGAAATCGTCCAAGAATTGCCTTTTATTATCACTTTATTATCTCCCTTTTGATCATTGTGCTCTGCCTCACTGCTGTAAATAGAAATGATTCGAAGCACAAATTTGGACTCAAAGTGTGTTGTTCTCGCACCAGACAGGAGCTTCGTTTTCTTAAAAGTCAAGATGATAGATCAGTTTGACGACGGAGACAAACCGCTGGTTCGGCCCGAGTTCTTCTCACTTAATTTCACAAAGCTTTCGAGCCAATAAATCAGTGCTGGATTTCTGTTTAATTCACTGCTGTTCTTTCTCTCTTAAAGGGATACGAGCATGCTAATTTATCATAATGTGAACAGGGATAGTTTCAGGAGGTACATTTCTTCAGCTCTAAGTGTCAGCTCAGGGGGAGAATCTGCTGAGCGAGGCAAAGTTAGAGCCCCTCGGGTCCTTGTATCTCTCCTGTAGCTATCTGCTATACCCCTGGGTTCAACGCAAAAGATTCAATGGTCTCTCATTGAATATGGGTACCATCACTTCCCTTGAGTTTCATCATTTTCTTTTGTGCAAATCGTGCCTCATGAATCTTCTTTGGCAGATATACCGGTACCTATGAAATAACCTGGGCAAACGTGAAAAGTACACTCCGGCGATTCTCCTGCTACACTGACCTGTTGTTCTGCAGAAAGAGTCAAGATGACAGGCTGCAGCCATGCCTGCATTCTGATTCTCTCATTTAGAATGCCAGAAGTCCAGCCAGCGTCTGAATGAAAACAACCCTTAGATTTACAAAATGGGCGTTTTTTCAAAAGGCCATTTTCTGCTTCAGGCTTGTTGGGGGCTGGCTGTGAATGCACATCACTTGCGTCCACTTGTTGTCTGGGACAAAGATGCCGCAAGTGGTGAATAATACAATTCGCCCTATCAACACCAGCTCTGAGAATGGGCATTTTTCACCAACAGCTGAATTCCTGCTACATCAGAAAGTTCACATTCAATCACATTCAAAATAAGAGCCCTAGTATAACGGGTTTAGAACGTGTTTATACCATTAAAAGTACAAAATCAGGCCCACTTATAACTTTCACCGTTTTAAATTAAAGCAGTCAGGTGTGCTCTTGGTGTACACATGCATTTTGTTACAAATTCATATTTTCTTGTTTGACAGTTCAAAATAAAAATATTTAAGGCATTCCACCGGATAAGAGCAACATTTGACTTAATCAGAGAACCATATGTAAAGTGAACAGGTCTCTTTGGAGTCCTAACCACTTCTGGTCAGTGGTGGGCAACGCTAATTAAAAAATTAGTTCCACAATTTCTAAAACGCTTATTAATTTTTTTAGGTCCACAATTTCAAAAGCACAAATGTCTTATGAAAATTAGGGGAAGCTAATCTAATCCGCTATTTATATATTTTATATTATATATATATATATATATATATATATATATATATATATATATATATATATATATATATATATATATATATATATTTATATATAGCCGGCAGCGTTATGCAAAATTTGCACTACACTGCCAACTGAAAAGTAACAAAAATGATCCTAAAAGGATGAAATTACAAAAATCAAAGGATTTATTTAATACTTTACGTACATATATTCTATTCGGCCACGAAATTAACAAAAAATAGAATGAACTTTTAATCCCTAAAACCACTTTTAAATCTCAAATACACGGGTGTGTCGCCACCGCATTTATACATAAAAGTAACCCAAATACATAAAACTAATGAGTCACCGTCGAATGGTCGACACAAAACACACAATAAAATCCTCCGGCCACGTTAATTTGGCTTGAAACAGCGGGGTTCTCTGCGGATTTATCCATTAGTAACCCAGCACAACCAACCAGCTGGACACAGAGTTGTTAGCGTCTATAGGTAGTCAACAGATTTAATGAAAAGTAACTAAAATACATAAAAATAACGACTCACCGTCAAATGGTCGACACAAAACACACAATAAAATCCTCCGGCCGCGTTAATTTGGCTTGAAACAGCGGGGTTCTCTGCGGATTTATGAAGACACCGAGCGCAGCCAGCTAGCCACAGAATTAGCCCCTGAGTTCACCTCTGACCCGGAAGATGTCAAGATGGAATAGTCCATTTTTAGTAGGGGGATAAAGAAATCGACCGTTTTTTTATTGCGTATTTAATGATCGTTTTCATCGTAACTATAATTATTTTTATGTTAAATGTACATTAACAAGCAGGATCAATGTTAGGGATGTAGGTGACTGGCCGGGGCGCGGCGGGGCCGGGGCCCCATGCTGATGGGATCCCCAGGCAACGGCATCATTTACCTACATGGTAGATCCGAGTCTGTTCTCCGCTCTGCCCCCCTCCCCCCTCCAACCCTTCCTCCTCTCTGCTCTTTATGGTGGGGAAAAAGGTAAAACAAGCAGCATAAGAGCTTGTAAATAAGTTTATTGGTTTTTACTGATAGATAATTAGTTATTAGCGGTACTGCATTTTAAATAAAAATAGCACAAATCCGCTTATGAATTATAAAAGTTAGTCAATCCACAAAAATGCTGACAAAAAGTTTAGGTCCACTGTAAGCGGATTAGCGCTTTAGCTCTCCCCAGCGGTCTGGCGCCCACCTTTGCTTCTGGTGTTGGACTGGGGATCAGTTAGGTTCTCTGTGTCACGATCCGCATGGCTAATGAGGAACGTCGGACCTACATGCAGGAGAACTGGATGGCTCTGAGAGACAAAATTGAGAATTAGTGCTCTACACTAACATAACAGAAAATGCTGGCGTGCAACAAAAACTTACTTAGCCCATGGAGTGGGGCCCCGGTGCAGACAGAGCAGGTGCCCAGAGGAGGGCAGGTGGAGCAGGACCACAGATCATGACACCATGGAAGCACAATGCTTGAATAACATCAGGTGCAAGGACTCGCCAATGCAGCCTCGGCAAACAAGAACCTCCTTGGGTGGAAGGCATTAGGACTAAATACTAGTCACTAATGAGACAAGCGGAAGACACCTGCGGATAATTAGGATGAGAATCAGGTGTGAAACAGGTGAGATCATCACATACCCCCCTTCCACAGATGTCTCATGACATCCCTAAATAGGGCTCTAAGAAGAGCAGGTGCTCATCCCCCAACGCCCATGGAAGAGCGTGGAAGGGTGAAGGACTACATCTCCAATGCTCATGGAAGAGCGTGGAGGATCAGAACGCTTATGGAAGAGTGCAGACGATTCAGTTTCTCACTTCTGATGCCCATGGAAGAACGCAGAGAGACACAGGTCTTTGTCTCCAACGCTCATGAAAGAGCGAGGAGGAACATACGCAGACTGGGTGGGAGGAACACCACATTATCAACTGGATGACCGGAACTCCTCCTGATGTGTCCTATTACATTTGAGCATTCTGTCATGATCCAGCTGACTAGCGAGGAACGTTGGACCCACATGCAGGAGGACCGGACGGCTCAGAAAGACAAACATGAGAAATAGTGATCTATGCTGACATAACACAGAACACTGCATAGTGCTGGGTATCTTTCAAAGATTTTCGGTACCCGTACCGGTACTGGTACCTTCACTTCGATATTGGATCCTGAATGGTATTTTTTCCAATATTAATTTCATAATTAGCATGAATTCTAACAAGAAGAACATTATGTTACGCATTACAGTACAAATCTTGTTTTATTTTTTTTACTTTGCTATTTTTTCCATTCCAAGCAGTTTTCTTACATAAAAAACAAATAATTTCCAGTGCCAAACAACAGTAGCAAACCAGTGACACGTCAGTGTCTAATGCTCACTGCTACACACCGAGGACCTTTTCACTAAACAGTTCTTCTTCATAAAAATCAACATGTCATCTTTCTCTGGACACAAACAAGCCTGCTCCTGGCTGATGGTGTCTCCAGCAGCAGTAACATGTTCACTCTGAGGGTGTGGATGATGCTTGTTGCACACACAGATACCTGGTTGATAAGTTTGATAGCATTAGCATATTGTCCCACACATTTCACAGCAGGTCACTGGATTCACTAAGGTTAGTGTTGATGGCAGACTTCTGTACTGTACCTCTGTGTCTCTTCCTGAATCTTCTCTGTGGTTCTCTGGGTTTAGGGTTCTTATCATCTCCCTAATTGACATTAGAACAAAACATCAACAATAACATGGCTGTGTTATTATTGCTCAAAAACAATTATCTAGACTGAGAGATAAATGTTTAACTGGTCAACAACATCATTTCTAGCTTACCTCCACCATGCAGCCTCCATTGTAGAAAAAGGCAGCAAACTTTTGGCAACAAAGTTTGTGACTGTCCTGTGGCCCCCATCTCGCTTTTCTTTTGTCTGTCCTCCTCACATCAGGGTCAGAGGTTCCTGTGAGAAGAACATAAACATAAACAGTGAACATCAGGTGAACTGTTTGACCAGTTGACCTGATGGATGAGCACATTTTACAAGTTAAGCTTTATCTGGTACTGTCTATCTTTAGTTAGCTTTTGATTCAGTTAGCTACATAGCCATAAAATAAAGCTATACCAGTACACTAATATCTTAAAGTTAGTGTTACATGGATCCTAGTTTAACTCACCACACAATGCACGTATTAAGTTGAAGAAATGTTAACAAACGTAAACTTACCAGTTGAAATCCCAGACACAACGGCATCCTTGGTGCTCTCAGACGAAGTAGAGTCCAGTCGTGGAGATTTTGAATCAGGCCGTTCAGGCTCTGCCCACAGGCTGACTTTAAATGATGAGAGGAGGACGGCTGCGGTCCGCTCTTCTTGCAGTCAAACACGGAGCAACTTTCTGCTCTTAAACTGACTGCGCTTCATCAAATTAGTTGTCTTGCCGACACACGCAGCTAGTTCACAACACAGATACATTACTGTATTATGGTAAGTCATAATATCCATCAATAGCCACAACTAGCTATTTGTGGCTATTAATGGATATTATGGCTTGCCGTAAGTACACGTGAACCCTGTCTGTGGGCATTACCTCGTTTGTACTTTTCCTGATGGCTGCAAGTTGCAGTGCTGGCATTGGCTGTAACATTACACGTGACAGCAAACCACATGTAATGTTACAGCCAATCACCAAAACTTGGCACCGAAAGACAAAGCATATTTTGATACTTATACCAACCGAAGCAATTCGGTCGATACCATAAAAGAAACAAAGTTTGGTACTCAGCCCTAACACTGCATCATGAAGGACCCCAATCACCCAGCACACACACTTTTTGCCCCACTCCCCTCAGGCAGGAGGTTGAGGAGCATTAAGGGTAGAACCACTAGACTGAAGAACAGCTTCTACCCTGAGGCTGTTAGACTCATGAATATCTAACCAGAGTAATCAATGTGAAAAATCACATCATGTTGCTGCTGATCTGTTTCATTTTGATTTGTTCATTCAAGCTCATCTGCTCACACAGACTCATGTTCTTGCTGTTGTTTGGCATATTGTTTTTATTATTTTTGTACTACTAGTGCTTAGTTAACGTCTTTCTTAGTTCACATCTTAGATCTTATTACTGTTTTTCTTTTACATTTTATTGTTGGATGTTACTGGGACCCTCTGTATACAGTTTTGTTCCACCACATGTACCACATGTGAATGACAAATAAAGAAACTCTGACTCTGAAAATGCTGGCAGGGCAGCAAAAATTTATTTAGCCCCCAGAGGGGGGCCCCGGTGCAGACAGAACAGGTGCCTGGAGGAGGACAGACGGAGCAGGACAACAGATCATGGCACCATGGAAGGACAATGCTCAAATAACGTCAAGTGCAAGGGCTCGCCACTGCAGCCTCGGCAAACAAGAACCCCCTTGGATGGAAGGCATTCGGACTAAATACTAGTTGCTAATGAGACAAGATGAAGACACCTGCAGATAATTAGGATGAGAATCAGGTGTGTAACAGGTGAGATCGTCTCACTCGGAACCTTGAGGAACAGAAATTGCAGCAAACATTTACATACGTTCAAATAGTGGTAACAAGGTGCTCTTGTCAAAAACACAGTATGTCTCAGGGAACCTTGAAAATCTATTGTTTATCTTATTAAACTGTTGTTTTAATAGTCAGTGTATCTGTGAGGATTCCAGGTCTGTCTGTCAGTTCATCATCTCTTGCAGCTCCTGTGTGGCAGGCAGAGCTGACTGGCTGCAGCGGATCCTGATGCAGCTGATGAAATCCTTCCGTTATAAAGGCAGAGTCAGACCAGAACCTGAAGCTGGAGTGTTGGTCACCAAACGGTGATTCTGCCTTTGTGTAATCTCAAGTAAGGTTGTTTTGAACTACCGTAAATGATCTTTCCTTGTGAGTCCTAGCAGAAACTCTGAGACTCCTCACCTCCAGCTCCTTGGGTCATTTCTTTCTGAATTCCTTGTGGCCTTGTGTCTTCTGATGCTCAGCTTGGATCTCCTACCTTCAGTACTCTTCACACTGGAGTCATCATCTCCATCTCTTCACAGTACCATCAAACATCACTGACTCTGCCATGCTACCTCTCGACTGACCTGCCCTTCTCCAACTTGTTCTTCTAACCACCAAGAAATCCACATCATTATCTTTGGCCCTGGAATTCTCCATTATCATCGTCCTTCAAGAATGGTAAATGTACTGTACTTATATAGCTCCTTTTTATCAAGATACTCAAAGTCCTTTACACTACAATCTGTGTCCTCATTTACCCATTCATACAGCACTCTACTATACCTATACAAATAATAATTAGAGATTTATCACATTCTTACACTGATAGGACACACATCAGAGGCCATGAGGGGTTCAATGTCTTGCCCAGGGACACTTCAACATGTGACTGCTGCTGGAATCAAACTGCCAACTCTCTTATTGGAGGACGACTGCTCCAACCACTCATCCACAGCTGCCCCATGAAAGACACCCAATTATCTTACTTTTGCTTCTGTCCATCACAGGTAAATAAAACCATGTTCCTTTTTTATTTATTTATCCTGAGTCATTGAGTCTCTTTTGGCTCTAGTACTCCAGACTCTGGGTTAACTAAAAACATTTGTTAGCCAAAATGACAGTTGGTAATTTTAATTGAAACATGGCACTGAAAGCATATGTAAAATTAAAAAAAGTCTACACCATAAAGATACTACTGATAAACTAAGTATACTGCCTTCTATAATTGGGAATTTAACCAGAAAAAAAAAAACGTTTTATGGAAAGCAAACTTTCTTTTAGCATGAAAATGAATGCAATTTAATATAATTACAGCAAACCCTCAAGTTACGTCAGGGATTGGGACCTACGTGTGTGACTTAGGTCGATGTTGTCGTACCTCGCGGACCAAAAACACCTGCCTGTCGTAGGTCCGCGTTTCTGACATAGGTCGCGGCTATACCGCTAACGGAGCGCCGCACACATATTTAATGGCATGAGACTGAACAAGCAGACATACTAGGCCATGAACATGCACAGAACTGTACAGTAAATGAATACAGTACTGTACAATAAATAAAAAATATAATGTCTTACTTTGAGCTGGTCAAAGCCTGCCTTCGTCTTTTAGCATCAGCTCGGGTGCGAGCTCCCCCAGCTTCCTTACGCTCCACACGCACACACGTGGTCAAAACTGTTTAAAAGAATGACTGTTAGCTTCTTAACTTCATACATTTGGAGCCAGAAAAAAAAAAAACTTACTGAAAGCCGTTTCTCCGCGATGTTCCTCCATCCAAAACAACTGCTCGGCGTTAGCTACGGTTAGGCCCCGCCATTAGCAGCACTGGTTAGCATGTCAGTTCATTCAAAAAGGCTGTCGGCTTTGTATCTCCGCGTTAGCTCGGTGTCCCCCGACTGCCAGGCGGACATTTGCGGCGAGCTCCCGGCCGCAGATGGCCCCTCCGCGGCATGTCGGCTCGGTGTCTTCGCCTGTGTTAGCTGCTCTGTTAGCTGCTGTCGTTAGCATGTCGGGCGGCGTTGTTGGAGCGATCACGGGGCGATCGGCGGCTGCTCCTCCGGGCCTGAGACGTCCACAGAGTTGACCGAGTGTTTCCAGCAAATTTATCCGTATGAGGCAACCCTGAACGGACACACGGTCCTCTAAAGCCAGCTGACAGGAGCGTCTAGAGCTCCATTGACCGCAGTAGACAATTGTAAAATGGCGACCGGAAACGACCGGAAGTTGCGTAAATACGATCAAATTGTAATAAAAACGTAATATTAATAATTATACTTTATTTATAAAGCCATTTAAAACAACCACAGCTGCAACAAAGTGCTATACACATGAAATTAATAACATAAAAAATAAAAAATAAAAAAAAATAATAATAATTATTATTTTTTTTAATCATATTTTTATTAATATGATAAAATCGTAAGTCTGAGTTGCCGTAGGTCGCGGGTGATGTAGGTCGAGGGTTTGCTGTATATATATGGCAGCATGGTGGCACAACTGGTAGAGCTGCTGCCTCTCAGTGAGCAGGTCCCTGGTTCAAATCCCAGTCCCGGGGCCTTTCTGGGTGGAGTCTGCATGTTCTCTCCGTGCATGCGTGGGTTTTCTCCAAGTACTCCAGTTTCTTCCCACAGACCAAAAACGTACATGTTAGACTGATTGGTAACTTTAAATTGTCCCTAGGTGTGAGTGAGAGAGTGAATGGTTGTTGTCGCCCCTTTCATAAGTCAGATCCGCGCAATTCCCGCACAGACCAGTCCGGCTTTAATCCCCCCCCCGGGTCATTCATAAAACAAAGTTGAATCCGGCCACGGCCCGCCCTCAATGGAGCATTCACAAAACTATTTGCAGCGCGGGTTGAAAAGAGGCGTGGTGAAAATCTGCAGCTCAGAGGACGATGTGCCTGCGTGTTTAACGCGGGACCGCAGAGGTGTCTGTAAACAAACATGGCGATGCTAGCGAACATCGTTGTGCTTATCCAAATGCTTTTTTTTTTTGCTCTCGCATCAATCCGCTCCAGAAGGGCACATCCTTCACTGTACCGGTAAGTCCCTTATTAATTTCCTCCTCTGCGCGCAGAGACAGGAGTACACAGGTCTCGGCATCACCCCAATTAGACATTTCCGTGATGATCAATAAAAAAAGAAAAAGATTCGGCGAAGGATAGTGAGTGATGCGCAAGCGAAATACAAATGTCATGTTCTTGTTTACACATTTAAATAGAGCGCGACAGTGGGCGCCGGGAGAGTACGTCATTATTCAAATCAGTTTGAAGCTGCAGCAGCCCGACACCTTTCACAAGTCGACAGATCCGGGCTTAATACTACCTCTGCTCGCGGATCAACGGCGGATCAGAGGCGAGTAAAATTAACCCGGCAATGCGCGTTCGTGTTTCTTCTGAATGCTCGTTGGAGGACTGAATACGCATCAGAACCGGATTGAGCTGTTTTATGAAAGGGGCTTATATCTGTCCCTGTGATGGACTGGAGACCTGTCCAGAGTGCACCCTGCCTCTCGCACAATGATAGCTGGACATGGGCACCAGCAACCCCCATGACCCAAAAAGGAAGCAGCGGGTAAAGATAATGGATGGATAGACGGATTATATATTGTTTATTTATATGCATTACGTCAGCATTAAAGCTGATATATGTAACTTTTCTAACAATATATTTTTAATATATTTTTTCACTCTGTCACTAGACTGATGTTAGAGAGGTAAGCTCTGAAAAAAACTAAAAAAAATATTGTCCCCTTGCTTCTCCAGGTGATAAATAGGCATTTCTAAAAAGAAAACGTGACCCGCCATTAATCAGCCAATAAAAACAGAGCTTGAATTTGAATTTCAGCAGACCATGGGAGAGCAGAGCCATATATGGCTCTGAGGGGGAGGGATCAGAATGCTTTGCCTGTTGACATTTTTTCCAAGTGCTGCAGTTCTACAGAAACTGCAGACTGAACCTTTAACTGATAAAATACCATTAATTCTTTGTTTGGAAAGAGAACACATTTACAAGGGCTACAAATCACAAGGTGATTTTGGACCTAACAGTTCTTAATACAACCACTGGGTTGCTGGTGCAACTACGGAGCAACTAAAAAGCTTTTGGCTTTGCCAGGATAGCAGTAAGATTGTGTAACACTCTGCTGCCGGTCCATTTAGCTACGTCATGTAAGCACATGACATTCACCAACAACAAAGGAAGACTTTGTAGAGCGAGTTGTGTGTTGTGGGTGTTTGGTTTACTGTAACTATAAAACATAGACAGAATGAGTACTACAAACAGCTAGAAGAAGAAGAACTAGGAGGTGAAGACTCATTTGACAGATCAGTATACTTGTTGGGCACATGTTTAAAGACGATTATGTCAAAGCAGGCAATTGCAAAAGTTTAGAACTACTTCTGCAGTGTTAAAGATGTGAGTGCTGGAAGAGTGCTCAGTCAAACAATAAACACAAACTGGTCAGAAGACTTGCAAACTGGGCCTCTTGCCCATTATGCCCATCAACACCATCTACCATATTTTCCAGCGTATAAGTCACAGTTTTTGACAGATTTATCAGTCCTGCAGGAGGAGGAACGCTGGAGAGTGAAGGATTAGATACCTTCTAATACGATATTCTGATTGAACCTAAGATACAAGTGTACTGTAAACAAAGTACAGTATTATCAATGTATTCACAAATGTTGGTTTGTGCAAACATGTTTACTGTGCAGCTTGGAAGCAGGTATTCCACACAAGTGGAACTGATATTTTTCAACAACACAGGGTAGACCAAACAGGGATGTCTACATTCCTGGGGCCAAGCCCAGAAATCAAACTGAGTCACAGAACATCACAAAAATATAAAACACACACATAGTACATCACAAAAATACGAAACACACACATAGTGACATTCTAAATACAGACCAACTGGTGCATACACATAAAAGTACATAAAGTCCACGGTACATACATATATAAACATATACATAATACATTAAACTCTTTATGTCTTAATGAAGACAAAGAGAAGCCACACACACACAAGAACGTAAAGAATCTTGATGTACCAGGACAGCATGAGACCTGGGGGTCGTTGGCCCGGCAACCAGGATTTTATCAGTAGAACAGCCAATCACACACCAGAAGAAGCCACATATTATCACACAACAGCTAGGGAAATTCAGCATTTTCTTGGAGGACCTCGGCACGACAGGTCTGATTTGCTCATCCATTCTCTGTGCACAAAGAATTGATATATTTCTTGTTGTACTCTGATTATGCTGATAACCTGTGTCTGTCAATAAATCTTTATCATTTTTAAGACACGTCTGATCATTGAACACCGTGCAAAATCCCTTCAAGAGCCTGCAGCTTCAGCCACAATGGATGGATGAATGGATGGATGGCACCACGCCACCCAGGCAAAATTAAGCTGTTTTTACCATTAAATATGATATTTACAAATAGACAAGGAACTGTTGATGTCCAGTTTAGAGTTGATGGTGTGGAGATTAGTAGAGTCAGTGAGGTGAAGTTTTTGGGTGTTGTTATTGATGAGAAACTAACATGGAAACCTCACATAAATTATTTAAGAACAAAATTAGCTAAATCTATTGCATTGCTGTATAAAGTCAGGGACTTGTTTAATGATAAAGCTTTGTATATGTTGTACAATACATAAATTGTTCCACACTTGGTCTATTGTATTGAGGTATGGGGGAAGGCATGTAAGACAACTACAAATCCTGTTTTTGTTTTGCAGAAAAGAGCAATAAGAGTTATCACTCGAAAACATAGCCATCATCCATCTAATGTATTATTTTGTAAACTGAAATTATTGAAATTTCACGACTTGATTGATTATAAAATTTTATTAGTTATGTATAAGGCTCACCAAAATGCATTACCTTTGAACATCCAGAGAATTTTTACAAAGAGAGAAAGCTGCTATAATCTTAAGGGGACGGAGATGTTCATAACAACTAAATTTAGAACCAGTTTGAAAGAACGATGTACCTCGATACAAGGAGTGAGATTGTGGAATAATCTGGAAAATGATATTAAAAGTGCCAAGTCAATGCACATGTTTAAGAAATTGATAAAGTTTGGATTGCTAAAAAATATATGATACTGTATAATGTGTTCTCATAAGAATTGTTGTTCTAGAAGGATTTCATTTTTTGTTTTATTGTTTTACTAACTGAAGAATGTTATTGTTTGAATTTTATTTATGAGAAAAAGGGGCAGATAATATAAGAATTATTTTTTTCTCTCTACTTCCTTTCATTTCACTGTATTGGTTTTCTTTTCTTTTTGTTGTTGTTGTTGTTGTTGTTGTAAATATAATTGTTGCAAATATAATTAATTTGTTTTTAGAATATGAAATGAATAAAGAATTATTATTATAAAAATAAAATAAAAAATAAACGCACAATAAACACCACAGGTCAGATGTGACATATAATAAATGCGACTTATACGCTAAAGTGACTTTTTATACATGTTTTTTCCTCTTAGTGATGCTTTTTTTTGACTAATTCAATTTACAGTATTTGGAGTGACTTATATGCCAGAAAATATGGTAAGTATTGCGTTAAAAACTGGTACTTTTACAACAAAATGTATGAAAATCTCCTTTGTTGATTACAAGATTCATTCATTTGGCAAAAGACTGACGATCAGTCAACAGTTCCTAGTCAAAATGTTAGATATGTTAAATCATGTTCTATGGCAGAATAAAAATGAAGAATTACAGAAAATTTACTTTGATACTGTTTGTACAGGTAGTCCCCGATTTACGAGCGCTCTGATCTACGAGGTTCCAGACTTACGAGCTGGCGAATTATTGGAAAAAACGCAAAAAATACTGAGTTTTCCTGTGTTTTTTCACCACAGTTCGTTAGCTAAACATGTGGACACACGTTTCCGATCATTTTTATGCACTCATAAGCAGTTTTTCGATGAAAAACGAGTGTTTGTAGTCGCGCTAGCAAAACCGTTCCAATTTACGAGCGAATTTCCGGACTTACGAGAAGCGTGGCGGCCGTTCCAAATTACGAGATTTCCGGTTTACGAGCGCCTCGTTGTAACGGATCTCGCTCGTAAATCGGGGACTACCTGTACAAGTTAGGCTGAAACCATCTTCAGTATAACATATTTACAATAAATGTAGTGCCTCATGTTCAGTCAAACAGATGGCACTCATATATAATTTCTCCATTCCTGGTGAAGGCATGTGTGTGCAGGAAGGCTGAAAAGGATTACAAACGTGCCACGTTGCTCAAAATGAGCTTGTTGTTGGGTTTATTTTCCATTCCTGGTGTCATCTAATGCAATCACACTTCAATCAGTGTTCAGCAGTGAAAATCTAATCACGCTGGTTTGTTTCCAAACGACATCTGCTGTAATCCTATTCTCAACGTATATCAATCTGTCGCTGCCTCTGCCACCAGTGAGCTATTCTATAGCTGCCCACTGCTCCACCTGGGTGTATCCCAGTTGCGATGGGTTAAATGCAGAGAACCAATTTCCCTATTGTATGGGAACATACGATGACAACACATAGCCCTTTACTTTACAGCTTCATCTCAGAGTTGAGCCAGATGTGAAGGCCTGACGGTGCTTCAATTCCGAGGACAGCTGCTTATACCTCCCACACCATCAACCATCCCACCATGCGAATAAATCCACTGCAATGATCTCAAATTGCAACCATGGACGTTTGGACTGCGATAGACAAAAACTAAGCTTCTTGCCATCAAGCTAGGTGACCACTGTCATTATACCTTACATTTTATAGAGCCTGGGTGTTGGAGAGCCGTCTCCAGGCAGCTTGGAAATTTAAAAGGGCAGCTCGCTCAGCCATGAAAAACAGTCAAAATACTTACACTTGCCATAAATGCCCATAAGCTAGGCAATCTTTCATGCTTTATAATGTTGTCCTCTGCTACGTGACAACACTGAAGGCCACTGACAGGAAAAACAAAAGACAAATGACTCTGTGTGCCCTTTTATAATCTATCAATGTTCTCAGAACGCCTTTTGTCTTTCAAGCTGGGTGTCACACGTGGGCCTCGCTGCTCACTGCGATGCTAACACTCTAAAAATGTCTGGAACTGTTTTTGTTTGTTTCTATGGCCTTCATGCTAACGCCACCCAGACTGAGATCTTCCAGGTAATTATTCTGACATTTTTGGTTTTCTATTCCAAACTGGGTCTCTCAAGTTCTTTAAAATCCCTACAAGATTCTCTTAAACGGGCAAAAATAAGATGTTTATAGAAACATGTGGCATCTATACTGGACTCTATAGGATTGTTTGGGGATATTTAACATTTTTTGATGCTCTTTAAACCACTGGAGCGTCTCTGTCCTGCCGGGGATGCAGAGGGACTGGTACCATTAAGGAGGAGCAGACTGTGGGCACAGAATGAAGACTTAAGACCCATTGTTAGGGAAACAGTTTAAATACCAGCATGTGGT
>JBBPBX010001144.1:48515-70074 GCA_038048925.1 Garcialebias charrua | reverse complement strand
CACCTCCCCCACTTGCCACAGAGGTACGATCATAATTTTGGATGCAGTGTGGGTGTAAACGAAGACAAGGACTGCTCTCTTTTATTGTCCAATACAAGAAACAAACTGCTATTAGGTGCTATCTGTTGGTTTAGCTAAATAAAAAAGTTCACCAGAGAGGATGCTAACGACAATAAGCTGCCTTTTTTGGACTGTTTGGTGCATATGGAGGGAGATGACAGTCTCAACATTGAAGTTTACAGAAAACCAACCCACACAGACCAATATCTCCTGTTCGACTCTCACCATCCACTGGAGCACAAACTTTCTGTCATCAGAACTTTACAGCATCGGGCAGAACACATCCCCACAAGGACAGAAGGGAAGGAAAAGGAACAGAAACACATCAAAAAATCTCTGCAATCATGTGGATATCCCAACTGGGCGTTTGTCAAGTCAGCAAGGAAATCTGTTAAACACAATAATGAACAGAAAAAGTCTAACAGACGGAAAAACATTGTCATTCCTTATGTTGCTGGAGTCTCAGAGAATTTCAGAAGGATTTTTAACAAACACAACATCCCAGTACACTTCAAACCCAGCCGGACTCTCAGACAGAGGCTGGTGCATCCGAAGGACAGAACCCCCACACACAAACAGAGTGGGGTGGTTTATGCAGTCCAGTGCAGCGAAGTCTGCTCAGACCGTTACATCGGAGAAACGAAACAACCTATCCACAAAAGAATGTCTCAACATAGGAGAGCAACCTCCTCTGGACAAAACTCTGCAGTTCACCTCCACCTCACGGACAAGGGACACTCCTTTGAGGACCAGAATGTTCAAATTTTGGACCGAGAACACAGATGGTTTGAGAGGGGGGTAAAGGAAGCTGTGTATGTTAAGAGAGAAAAACCTTCTCTTAACAGAGGAGGAGGTCTGAGATTTCAACTGTCTAAGACCTATAACTCAGTTTTGGATTTGATTCCGAAACGTTTTACACCGGATGGGAGCAGGGATGCCTTGTCTGTAAATTAGACTAACAAAGTTCTCTGAGTAGCCTCTGTTGTTGTTTGGGAGGTGTTGTTTGTCAATTTACATACAGTTTTGTGTCTTCTAACAGAGACCTCAAGGGAACCTCCTACTGTTTAAGGTGTGATCTTTCAATTTACATGTATGTGTTACAAACCCCCCTTTGTTAAGCTGGGATGTGTCGTTTTGTCAATTTAAATAGAATGGGCATGTTAGTTAATTTGTGGTGTTATCTCAGTTTCCAATTTCATATGTTGGTGCGTGACTTGTAAGCCTGTATAAAACTTCTCGTTCTCACAGCTTCCATTCAGAATTGAAAAAGACTTCTGGACAGAAGTCGAAACGTTTTCTGCAACAAATAAAGTCCAGTTGATCCTGTATTGAACGCCTTTTTTGATTTCATCATGTCCTGGACGACTGAGAATCTTCACCAGCATAAAGGAAGAACTCCCTCATAAGGAAGAAACCTCCAACAGAACCAGGCTCAGGACAAGCGAACATCCGCCCCGGCTGGCCAGGCCCGAGAGAACAGGATGGAGAAACGAACACACAATGGCAGGTCCAGGATGAAGGCCATCAGGTTATGCTGCTTTGCCATTAGTAATGGTACACGGTCCCTTTTTTCAGAACCCTTTTCTCTGTGGTTCCAAGTGGGCTGAACCAGCACAAAAACATGACAGTCAGAACATTGTCGGTCACTGATTGGTCAGGGGGTAGAGTCACTGGAGCTTTAAGAGAAAATTTCACAACTCTCGATCCGTCGTTTGCAATTACCGACAACAAAACCACATATCTAAATTGAACAATTAAAGTATACTTTAATTGTTCACACTCATTGTGTCTATAGACACAATGAGTGCAAATACATCAAAGGATGAAGAAAAATATATAATTTTAAATATACTGTACAGGTAGTCCCCGACTTACGAGCGAGTTCCGTTCCTACGAGGTGCTCGTAACACGAAATCTCGTATGTCGGAACCCGAAACAGGTGTCGCTCGTAAGTCCGGATTTTCGGTCGTAAGTCGGAAAATGTATGCTAGCGCTACTACGAACACCCGTTTTTGAACACAAATGTACATACTAGTTCATAAACATGCACAGAACTTTGTTTACAAACGGTTAGCTAACACACTTTCATCTAAAAACACATACCAGTGCTGTATTTTCTGTATGTTCTGTACAACTTTACTGTTCGTTAGCCAGCTCGTAAGTCCGGAACCTCTTATGTCAATGTGCTCGTAAGTAGGGGACTACCTGTAGATGTTTTTGTAGAATCTGGTTCATCAGAGATTTAAGGCAAAAATGAATGTCCTACAACCACATGATTTGAATGTTCGGCTTCGGATGGAGTATATCGGACCTTTTACCCCAGTCAGAATTTCGCACACAATGCAGTGAGCATTGTTCTAATGGTCAGAATTAAGGCTGCACGATTAATCGCATTTGCGATTATCTCACGATATGTTAAAACGCGATTCACTAATCGCACGGGCTGCGATTTGACTGGTCACGTGACTTGGGAGTGAGCTGCTCTGGCCGCGCGCAGCTGAGCGGAGCAAAACAGAGCAGAGCAGAGAGGAGGAGACCGTGCGCTCCAACACAGTTGCTTAAGGCTCGACACAAGTCATAAAAGTTATAAATTCAGGTAAGTTAGCCCATTTAAACGTGTATCTGATCTTAGAGGCTGAAACACGAGACAGCGGAAGATAAACAGAGCACGAGCTGGTCATGTGATCAGGACTGTTGTTGACGGTGCCCTGTTAGCAGCTAGCTCTGCAAGCTAAAGTTCTTCGTGAAAAAGCTCATTAATTATCTGATTTAAAAAAAACAGTTGTGTCGTTAGTGATATGAATTAATACAGAACCAGTAAAACACACGTTTTGCGCAAGCTGATTTTTTAAAAACTAGTGGTGGTGGTGTTGTTATCTTAGCTTTAGCATAGCTATTTAGATGAGGTGATGCATTTTCTCATTACGTGTATTACCAAACCTGGTCGTGATGTCACGACTATTATATTATCCTTATTGTCCGTTTTAAATAAAAATGTTAATTATTATGTTCAGTAATGTGAAGCTATTTAGTTATCACGTTTTGCATTCTCTTAACATTGATAAACTGGGAAAAGCTAAAACCTCTACATTGTTTTTAACTAACAAGATTTTTCAGGTCCTCAATTTTTGCACAAGTGAGAGTGGAGGATGTGAATGTGTGTATTTATTTTTTATTTTGTATTACAGGACATGTACAAGCTCTCCCACAGTTGGAAGAAGGCAGCAATGACTGAAGAGGGATCTCAAACTTTCTGGACACAGCCTCATCACTGAATGTCCAACAAGATGGGGATCCAAAGGATTGCCAGGGTGCTAGAGCAGCTTAAAACCATTTCAGGTGCTGTCAGGTGACTGTTATGCACACTCCCTTATCCTAACCTGGCAACCTGAGGTGTTGGAGTCTGTTCACAAGGCTCTGCATCTTGCTGTGACTGACTGACTATAATGTTTACATTATTGTTCCAAGAGTTGTTCCTTTTTTTTTTTTTACATCTAAAAGATTTAATAAGAACAGATACTAGTTTATTTAGTGTTCACTGAGTTTGAATTCCCAGAACGAGTTGGTTAAAGCAGATTCTCTGTTTTTTGCACTTTATTTTAGATGTTACTGGCTGGAAAGCAGTAAGTTTAAATTTTTTTTATATCTAATTTTTTACATTTATTTATTAACTGTCATGTGAAGTTCAGACAGTAGTTAGGAAATTCACTTAACATGTTTACTATTATGTTTATGAAACAAGAAAAAATAGAAATGGTGAAAAGAAAAGGCATAGATTTGTTTGCTTTATTGTAATCTCTGCTTTAAATAAATCTGACATTGTTTATTATAAAACAGATTAATTTATTGCTTCTGTTTGTTGAAAAATACTTGAGAAGGTATTTAAAAAAAATAATCGCATTTTAAATCGCAATCGCAATTAATAGAAAAATAATCGCAATTAGATTATTTTCCAAAATCGTTCAGCCCTAGTCAGAATGTTGTGAGCCTTTGTTCATGTATAGTAGCTGCAGTGAGCTGATCTCTGAAAACAGTGTCTGCTTAGGAGCTGCTGGCCGAAGCTGTGAGAAAATACAGCCATCATTTCAACTGTTCAAATAAAAGTTATCAAGAAAGTCCAATGAAACTTGAAAATATAGTATCAGAAGTTGTTGAAGGAGATGGGACAACTGTGTGCACTCTGGGGACAGCACAGAGAAGAGACGCTTGTCCAGGTCTAAATTACTAAATTACAGGGCTCCTTGAATTTTGAGGTAAAAAAAACAACAAAAAAAACAAAAAAAACGCCCAAAAGAGAAGTATGAGTATTGTGTGGAAAAAATGAATCAACACTGTCCTTCCAACCACACAAGTTGTCACCATTTCTACTAAAACAAATGTGATGATACATTCATTTAGAAATCAAAAGACATTTTCACCAAGTGTAAGTTTAATTTTCTTAACTTTTAAATGTGAATCCTTTTATTTTCCGGCACTGAATTGTTGCCATTTTTGCTTTCTCGCCAAAGTCTATCTTTTGTTTCTTCTCAGATTTTATACCCTTTGTTTTGTTAAATGTACTACATTTTTTGTTTAGTACTAAGAACCAATATTGACATATTTTGGACGCTGTAGTTTTGAATTAAAATCATAAATTTCTGTTCAGAGTGTGGCTCTGATTGGCGGTTCCAGCTGTAGGGTGTGGGGCGGGTGGTCAGAACAGATGTGTTTGGGCTGGCAATGAAAGCAAAATGAAGGAAAAGTGTAGAAACCTCTTCCAAAGCCCTGCTGCTGTCATCAAAACACTTCCTCGTTCTGAACCTATACACCCACTCCGTCACTCTCTGGGGTAGTATCCGCTGACCTGGGATTGCTTTCACTATAGTGATGGATGCACGTTAGGCCGGTGTTTTATAAAGTAGGCAGCTCAGTGAAGAGAACACTGGATAAACAGGCATATGGGAGAAACGGGGGTTTTCACTGTGTGATATAACAGCTCCATGTGACTTTTTTCCTCCACATTTGTAAACTGTTTAGAGAAAGGCACATGCAGAGCTCTGCTGAGCTGTCTGACAGACTGTGACGGGATCAGGTGGTGACGAGAACAGAGCATGCTACTCTCCACCGGTGACCTGAATATGACCAAGAAACACACACATACACACAGCATTTGTTCAAATTCAGTTCAAAATGTTAGAATAAACACACATGGAACAGATGCACACTTGCACTTGTGTGTTGTGTTTGTCTTTGCCTTGATCTAGTTGAGTAGAAAGGAAAAGGGGAAAAAAAGATCCTTTTGAAATTTGAAACTCTTCCATCAGCAGCCTCGGCGCTCCGCTCTGCCTGGCCAGGAGCAGAACAGCGGCAGCAGGAGAACACGAGCCTCTGTTGTCCCAGCCGGAGTCTTTTAGATACATTTTAAACCCCTTCTCCCTACGGATGCAGCAACATAGAGGCCTTGTTGTACTGCTGAGCATGTGAACACACTGCTGACTTGAGTGTGGTTAGCAATATGACTTGTTATTGTAACAAGGTTGGTCTGTGTGTGTTCTGTCAGGTGGCGTCCGTACTGCATGGATCTGCAAAAGTCTCTGCAACTTTATGCATATAATAAAAATGAGAAATTATTGCAAAAAATACATGGTATTAAATCAAAAACAGTCCATATGCCAAAATGTATTGCTGTACTAAAATCTTCTAATTTCATGATACTTTTTCCTAAATATTTTGCTCCTAAAATGTTTTCTTTAAAATAATACCCAAAATCATTGCTTATGTACCCCCCAAAAAAGCAATTTGTAACAAAATTAGCTTAATTTAACTGTTACATGAGCCAGAAAAAAGAAAAAAAATCACAATTCTTTTTTTTTTCTTTCACATTTTTACAATTTGGCTGCAAAGGCAAACTGAAGGTTATGCACCATAACCCATGTTCCCTGAAGGAAGGGAACGAGGTGCGACTATGGGATCTGCACCACGGCGCGGTTCACCTGAAGTAATACAATCACGCCTTTTCTAAAGGCAGGTGGGCGTCAGCGTCAGCAATGAGGCCCCGCCCACTTTGCATAAAAGGGGCTGACGCCCCACCTTCATTCTCTGGGTGAACTTCAACGAGCTTGGGCATTGAAAGGGCAAACATGTGTTGCACCTCATTCCCTTCCTTCAGGGAACATGGGTTATGGTGCATAACCTTCAGTTCCCTTATCAGTCAGTACACTCGGTGCAACATATGACTATGGGAACGTAATTCAATCACGCCCTGGAAATGCTCTGGAAATGCATGCTTGTGAGAACGTAAGCCTTAGACTACAGGCGCCAGCTGCTCTTTACTCTGTGGCAGAGAGAACAGCCTGAGTTACATCACATGCTGTGACATCTAAACTGTAGTGTTTCACAAACGTGTTTGATGATGCCCAGTTAGCAGCTGCACATATATCTGCTACTGGTACACCTCTGAATAAGGCCCAGGAAGTGGCTAGGCCTCGGGTTGAGTGAGCATGTACCCCAGAGGGCACTTGCTGACCTTTGCTGCTGTATGCCCTCTTAATGGCCTCAGTCACCCAGTGTGAGAGGCACTGTTTTGACAGGGATCTGCCAGCAGGAGGAGTAGCAAAACACACAAACAACTGGTTTGTTTTTCGCCAATTGTTGGTTCTCTCCATGTAGGCGTTCAGGGCCCTAACAGGGTAGAGCGCGTTCAGCCGCCTCTGTTCTTTAGTTAGAACTGGGGGAGGAGGAAAGGTTGACAGCTCAAAGTCCAGACTTCTGGGATTTAAAGTTGGTACTTTTGGCACATATGTGGGGTTTGGACGCAGGGTGACCTTTGACCCGTCTGGGGTAAATCTGGTACACATTGGATGCACAGATAATGCGTGGAGGTCACCCACACATTTTGCTGAGCACAGAGCTAAGAGCAATGTAGTTTTATAAGATAACAAATCTAGCTTAATGCTCCTAAGAGGCTCAAATGGAAGCTCGCATAAAGTATACAGGACCAATTGTAGGTCCCACTGAGGGGCCAAAGTCCTGCTCGGAGATCTCATCCTCAGCACGCCCTTCATGAACCGTATCATGAGAGGGTGGGCACCAGGTGATTTACCTCCCCAGCCCTCGTGGCACGCCGAGATGGCTGATAAAAATACTTTAATGGTGGAGAAAGAGCGACCCTTCTCCAGCAGGTCTTGTAGAAAGGTGAGGAGCTGGACCAGGTCACAGGAATATGAGATAATATTCATCTCTAGACACCAGGCCTCAAAAACACGCCACTTGCGAGTGTAGAGGGTCTGAGTAGACTGTGCTCTCGCTCCCTGTATTGTGTTTACCACATTACTGGGCAGACCGGAGGCCATTAACCGGACCCTTTCAGCGGCCAGGCCCAGAGCTGCCACAGTTCTGGGTGTGGATGAAGGATCTACCCATGGGCCTGGGTCAGCAGGTCCCTGTGGGGGGAGGGCAGTTGCCATGGTGTCCCCGTCAGCAGTGAAATCACCTCTGGAAACCATGCTTTCTGAAGCCACCTGGGGCTATCAGTATTAGAGAGAGAGCACCCTGCGTACACGTTACACCAGGGGCGGCCGCCACTAGAGGGCGCTAGGGGCGCCGTCCCTCTGGAACCTCTGCAGCTCTTCAACATTTGAAGACTTAATTTTTTTTCTGAAATAATAAAACAAAAATATTTTGAAATGTATGCATATATGTTTTTAGTTGTGTAGGATAAATATTTTATGAGTAATGATGAGTTATATTGTTTGTTTCAAAAAATGTTTTCTGATTGTGACGTACTTCTGGTCCTCCGTGGGTGCCGGCAGCTTATCCATTGACTCTCGTTATCAGTAGCGCATGCACAGTTATGTCCCATCTTTACAAAACTATTGGAGTCTTCAGGGCGCAGTTTTCGCCGCCCTGGAGCCTGGACTCATCTAACGTGAACGCTACGTATCGACAGCGTGTTTCCGATAGTTTTTTATTTTTTTATTTTATTTATTTATTTTTCTTCTGGAAAATCAGCTGTACAGTGACAAGCAGGCAGGTTGCAGGTACGTTTTAAATCATGAAAGCCCTTTATCTTATGTCTATTTGCATTTCTGACTTATATGCCTCTCAATTTTTATATGGTTGTGAAAAAAGCCTTCAGATCAGCTGACTGTTTATTCTGGTGAATTTGATTGTGGAGCTAACATTCTAATGCTAGTCTTTCCTCTGACCATCAACAGCACCGCAGTGGAGAGAGTGGACAGCACCAAGTTCCTGGGAGTGCACGTCTCAAAGGACCTGTCCTGGAGCAGGAACACTGCAGCACTGGCCAAGAAGGCTCACCAGCGTCTCTACTTTCTCCGCAAGCTGAAAAGGGCTGGAGCTTCAACCCCCATCATGTACACCTTCTACAGGGGTGCCATAGAAAGTGTCCTGACCAGCTGCATCACTGTGTGGTTTGGTGCATGCACTGCATCATGCCGCAAGAGCCTCCAGCGCATCGTGAAAGCAGCTGAGAAGATCGTTGGCACCTCCTTGCCCTCACTGCAGGACTTACACAGCAAACGCCTCACTCGGAAAGCCCACTGCATGGCAGGTGATCCCACACACCCACTACACAGCCGCTTTAGACTGCTGCCATCAGGGAGGAGACTGAGGAGTCTCCAGGCTCGAACCAGTAGACTGAGAGACAGCTCTGTTCATCAGGCAGTCAGAATGCTAAACACTCTGCCTGCTCTGCCTCCCCTCCCATTTGAACTGCCTTAACACAAAAAACTTTCTCACACATTACCACTCAACACAAAGATTTTAACACTGGACTCTGTGTCATCAAACGGGTTATTCACTAAACTCTCGGTCATGTGCTCATTCAGTTTGCACTACTTCTCATATTTGCACTAATGTTTGTACTACATTACTGCCTATAGTCATACTACTGTTTACATTCACTGTTTACATTTATTAATACTGTTTACATTTATTATTACATTTATTACTACTGCTTTACATTTATTACTACTGTTTACATTTACACTACTTTTATCTACACTACTGCAGATACATATACAGCATTCTCTGACTAGCCTTATCTAAGGATGCCAAATGTGCCTTATGTGCCTTACTTCATATGCCACTCTGCCTATATACCAACATCAACTACCTCATACATATACTGTGTACATTAACTTATATGCTGCTGTGCCACTCTTTGCAAATGTCAATGCTAGAAACTTCAGTTTATTTTATAGATATACTTTTTATACTACTATGCAAAAACTCAGGACAGTATTACACTTTTATTATTTCATTTTACGCTTATGTTCATTGGGTGTTTGGTGTTTTAGGGGTGTTTGGTGTTTCAGTGTTGGTGTAAATTTTCATACTTTTATACTATTATGAAAAAACTCAGGACAGTGTTACACTTTTACTATTTTATGCTTATGTTTATTAAATGTTTTAGTGTTTAGTGTTTAGATGGTTACTGTTGCACCGAGGGACTGAGAGAAACGCAATTTCAATCCTGTGTATGTCCTGTACATATTGCAGTTCTGACAATAAAGTTGACTTTGACTTTGACTTATCTAATGCTTATATTATTATATTATCATTCCTGACTGATATGCCTCTCAACTAGATGTTACAAAAGTGTTTTCTAAATGTTATGTGTTTAAAGCTTCAGTATGTAGCTTTTTTTATAAACATATTTCTTCACTGTCACTACCTCCTGACAGACTGATGTTAGCCAGGTAATCTCTGAAAAAAAAAAAAAATTGTCCCCTTGCTTCTCCAGGTGGTAAATAAGCATTTCTAAAAAGAAAAGGTGACACGCCATTTTCCAGCCAATAAAAACAGAGTTTGTAACCAGCCAATAAAAACAGAGCTTGAATTTGAATCAGCCAATAAAAACAGAGCTTGAATTTGAATTTCAACAGACCATGGGAGAGCAGAGCCATATATGGCTCTGAGGGGGAGGGATCAGAATGCTTTGCCTGTTGAAATTTTTTCTAAGTGCTGCAGTTCTACAGAAACTGCAGACTGAACCTTTAACTAAGGCTTTATTCTTACATATTATTATTCAATTATTGTTGGATTTTGAGCAGATTTGATCTTTGCTACATAAAACTCGTTAAAAAGAAATCGGTCCTGCATAAAAATGCTCTGATGCCACATTCAGTAATTATCTAAAACCAGAAAGTTCTTCAGACTCAAAAGAGGGAAATGCATAGCAAGTGCACCTTGAAGTCTTGTCTGATCATTATTCCAAAGAGACTTCAACCTTGCTCTCGACGGAGGCAGTCGCAACCCTTCCCTCTCCTGTCCCCCCCCCCTGCTGCTGACACGTGCTTACTGTGGAAAAAATAGCTGCTGTTTGTCTTGTCTGCTACCCCCCCCCCCCCGGAGAACTTTTCTATGAGCGTTATCGGAGGCATCCGGAATGTATCATGGACAGATCCTCCCTGCCTCAGTCTCAACATGCAACATGTAACTGTCCTTATGTGCTTATGGTATGGTTTTTTACTGTGTCAAGCGGTGTCTTGCAGACAAAATGTGATACATTTTTTTTAATACCAATGCTGTAACCCCCTTGACGATGCTACAAAAGGGTCTCAGGTCTCAAAGTTTGGTCTCAGGACGCAAACTACGCTCTGGCTACTACAGCAAGTACTTCCCGGTGCCCAAAAAGGATAATTCCCTGAGACCGATTCTGGATCTCAGGACTCTGAACAAGAGAATAAAAACTTTTAAGTTCAAGATGCTTACACTGCGGCAGGTTTTCCAGTCTGTGAGACCAGGAGACTACGCATGTACAGTGGATTTGAAAGATGCCTATTTCCACATAGGCGTGTGGAGGAAACACAGAAAGTTCCTCCGCTTTGCGTTCGAAGGGAATGCTTATGAATTCAAAGCCTTACCCTTCGGTTTAAAAACTGCTCCTCGTATATTTACTAAATGTTTGGATACAGCCCTGACCCTCCTTAGGAATCAAGGACTAAGGGTCATGAATTGCTTGGATGACCTGCTGATTCTGTCTTGAAGCAGAATGCAGGCCCAGTCACACTCCTATAGGGTGATCTCTCACCTGGAGTCTCTCGGTTTTTACTTGAAGGAATACAATCACGCCTTTACGGCAGGGGCGTCAGCGTCGCGCCAGAGGCCCCGCCCTCTGGGTACTTAAGCCGCTGACGCCCATCCATCGATCTCCAAAATGCACTTCACCGAGCTTTCAGCATTGAAAGGGCCAGGTATGTTGCACCTCGTTCCCTTCCTTCAGGGAACATGAGTTATGGTGCATAACTTTCAGTTCCCTTATCAGTCATGTCACTCGGTGCAACATAAATGCTATGGGAACGTAATCCATTCACGCCCATGAAATGCTCAGTAAGATGCATCCTAGTGTGAACGTCCGCCTTTATTCAATAGGCATCCCAAGGCCGCTTTCTACTGTGTTAGAAAGGACAGCCTAAGTGACATCGCACGCAGTAACATCCAAACTGTAATGCTTTGCAAACGTGTTCATTGAGCTCCAGTTCGCAGCAGCACAGATGTCTGCAACTGGTACACACTTGAACAGTGACCACGAGGTGGCCAAGCCCCGAGTGGAGTGGGCACGCACTCCAGAGGGCACCTGTTGACCTTTGCTACTGTACGCCCTTTTTATGGCCTCAGTCACCCAGTGTGAGAGGCGCTGTTTTGATAGGGCCTTTCCTGTAGCTGGTACAGCAAAGCACACAAACAGTTGATTTGTTTTTATCCATTCGGCTGTTCTCTGCATGTAAGTGCTTAAAGCTCTCACGGGGCAGAAAGCCTTCAGCCTTTCCTGTTCCTGAGTAAGGACAGGAGCAGGTGGAAAAGAAACGAAATCAAAGTCCAGACTTCTGGGGTTTAAGGTCAAAACCTTGTGGATATATGCAGGATTAGGCCTTAGGGTGTCCTTTGACCCGTCAGGGGGGAACCTGGTAAACATTGGATGTACGGACAAAGCATGGAGGTCACTCACACATTTTGCCAAGCAAAGAGCCAGGAGAAGAGCGGTCTTATAAGATAATAAATCTATCTTTATGTCGCTCAGTGGTTTGAATGGGGGGTCACAGAGAGCCCCCAAGACCATACTAAGATCCCATCCAGGGGTCAAGATCCTACTGGGGGGGTCTCTTCCTTAGCATGTCCTTCATAAATCTTATTATAAGCGGGTGCGCACCAGGCGTCCTGCTCCCCCATCTTTCGTGACAAGCTGAAATTGCTGATAGGAACACCTTAATCGTTGCGAAAGAGCAACCTTTCTCCAACAAGTCCTGAAGAAAGGTGAGGAGCTAGGCCAAGTCGCATGAATAAGAAATAATATTTATTTATGTGCACCAAGCTTCAAAAATATGCCATTTCCGGGTGTAGAGAGACTGTGTTGACATAGCTCGTGCGTTTTTAATGTTTTTTACCACTTTCTCGGGCAGGCCTGAGGCCACCAGCTTGTTCCTCTCCTCCACCAAGCTGAAATTTGCCACAGTTCTCAGCCTAAGTGGCGAAACTGTTCCTTCCAATGACGTGGAGGATCCCTGGAGAGGAGCAGGTGGTGGAACCAGTTCTCCCTCAAGGGCCCTAATTTCTGTGGTCCCTTGAAGGCCAACCACGTTAGGGAGAGGGCCTTTCTGCAGATGTACCGCCATACTACTCTGATCGAGAGTGTTTGGAGGCAGAGGCAATCTGCTGTCATTATTAGACAAAAGCTGAACAGGATGTCTGTTTTTCCTCTTTTTGTTGGGGGTCATGGATTGGAGGGGTTGCAAGTTTTGTAAACGAGCAGATCTCCTGACTCCAGCCCGTTTCCTGGTTGGGTCAGCACAGTGAGAGCGGTCACACGTTGCAGGATCACTGTTTGAGCATGGCGTGTTGCCCATTGAGAATAAGGGGACAGCTTCAGCATGAGAATGTGGAGATGGTCCTTTGTGTTGAGCAGACTTTAGATTGGTTGGTGACAGAGAGTTCAGTCCTCTTCAATTAAAGGGAAGAGGAGTCTGATTTAGCCCTGGTGCCATTTCTGTTCTGCACTGAGTGTTTACACACGCTACAGTTTCATCACAACTGCCTTTGTGAACGTGTGATACTGGTGTTGGCCTGCGGGCTTCTGCCATGGCCTCCCCCCAGTCCCTCATGCCGGGTACCCACTTAAATTGTCAGAACGCTCCTGCCGCCCCCTTTTGGCCGCTTGTCACTGATGCCGGGTACCCACTGGGACGCGTCTGATGACGCGCACTAGGGGGAGGCAGAGGGTCATCAGTTGTTGTGTTTTCATGCTGCTGGCAGATAAAATCAGCAGCACGTGACCCCCGTTTCTACTGGAGTGGGTTTTCTACGAGCCGAACTGCAGCTCCGACAGTCTTTGTTGAGATTAAAACGTTTTTTTTATGTTTGGGGTGATCGTACGCTGAGCGGACAGCAGCAACTGTTTAAAATGCCAAGATTCTTACCGGAGTCTGGTTCCAATTCATGGAGGCTCGATGAGGTAAGTTTAAAAAGTCCAAAAAAAGTCCCGTTGTCGTTGCGTCATCACATAGCAGAGGCTCTCCCGATTGGTTGCTGGACGCGTCGAGCAACGTCGAGCCGCAAAAACATCAACTTTTGAGACTTTGGCGGCTCGACGCTGCTCAACGCGTAGGTTGTTTCGGACGCGCGCGTGCGTGGAAAGGAACTGCCGCGTGCCGGCGCGCCGCTTCAAAAACTCAAAATGCGCTGCTTCACGGTTTGCCGCGCCTCGACGCGTCTCCACATAGACTTTCAATGTAAACCAGCCGCTTCAGCCGCCCGACACGGGTCCGGTGGGTAACCGGCATTACTGGCATCCGATGAATAGGTGGCCAGGAAGGTGGGTCATCAGATTCTGTCGGCGCGCACCCCTGGAGTGCGGACGTGTCACGGGTTTGTTTGATTTGTGTATTGCCGGCCCCGTGGTTTACAACGGAGCGGGGACTGGAGCACGTGACCCCCCTCACCTGTCTCTGTGAGGAGTGACGGGCCTGCTTGCAGGCGCCTCTGGGCTTGTCTGTTGCCGACAGATGCGAGGCACACTGCTGGGGTTTATCGATTAGGCTAACACCCCGTGAGCCGTGAGGGACGGGGGGAAGATGGCCCCCGCCCTTTTTATTGGCTGGAAGAACAGAGGGGACCGTTCTGCTGATGTTACTGTTTGTTGTTGTTTTTTTTGTGAGTCAAGAAAACAGAGAGGGGCTGTTTTTTTTAGCTTTATTCGTGCTTATGTGTAACGACATATTTGACTTTATGTCACTCACAGCAGAAAGAACATGATTTGTGTCTAAAACAAAGTCACCAGCTTTTTGTACCGTGCTACAAAGTCTGGACGTGAAAAGATCATTTCCCGTACCGTGTGGACGGGTGATCGTGTAAAGTTAAGAAGTGGTCCTGGTTCATCAGGCACGCTTCTGTTTGGTGTCCCGATTCACCGAGGAGGTTCTGTACCGGTCCGCCTGGCGGGGAAAACTCTGTTCTTACTCCAGGCATGTTCGGTCCAAGGTGTACCCGGCGGTGGTCTCTGCCGGTGCTCGGCCTCGTATGCCGACCGCTTTTGTGGTGGGGCACGTATGGCTGAGTGGTGTCGAGGCTGCGGGGCTCTGCTCCCAGCTGAATCCCTGGGGGGCGAAGGCTCTTCTGGGGATGCCTACCCGGAGAGCCTCAGCCTGTTTGCGCCTCTGGTCCAGCCTGGTCTGAATTCGATCCAGCGCTTTTCCAAAAAATCCTGTCGGTTCTATCGAATGGTGGAGAAAATGAATTTTCTGTCCCTCCGGGAGGTCAGTTGGAGTCATCCAAAGATGGCGTATTGCGATGACCACCTCAGCCATGCCTCTGCCTTGTGCAACAGCCACTGTCCCCATCATGCGGAACACAAAGTCTGTTGCCCTGAGGGCTTCATCCAACAGCTCGGCGGCAGCTTTCTTGTCTGACGTTACCTGGAGCTCCTGTAGTTTTTCAGCCAGGTATGCTTGCATCATGGCGGACGCGTTCATTGCGCGTGCCGCGAGGCCCTGAGCTCTGTAGCATTTCTCGAGCAGAGAAACTGAAGCTCGACAGGCTTTGCTGGGGAGAGTTGGTTTTGTCCCGGATGACTTGGGAGCCAGATGAGACGCCAGCGTGTCCTCAATTTGAGGCACATTGGCTATTCCCACTTCATCCATCCCGTCCACGTCGAGAAACTGCGAGAGCGGCAACAGCATGGGAGCTCTGGGCTGAGACCAGGTGCGAGTCAGCTCTGTGAGGAAGTCCGGAAAGACGGGCATCCTTTGCCTCGTGGCGGCCTGCTGCTTTGAATAAAAATAATTTCCTGCCAACCTCGTGACTTGTTGACGAGGTGGAGGCTCCGGCCATGGGATCTGCAGTGCGTCCGTTGCTCTGTGACACAAGTCGAACAGAGCAGGGATGGAAAAGTCAGTCTCCGGGAGCACAGGCACCGGGGTACGGGAGAGGTCTTCTCCCTGTTCCTCGTATTCGACGTCGGCGTCGTCCGTAGAAAATTCACCTGAGGCTGAAATCGAGATCTCGTCCTCGTTCATCATGCCTTGTGTGTCAAATTCGACTGTTAAGTCCACCATGGGAGCCAGCACATCTGGGCTGTCGCCCCATTCGACTCGGGTGCTGTCATCCAAAGCCATGCTCTCGAGCTCCGGCGTGGGAGTCAGAGGCTCAGTAGTGTCCGGGTCTGTTGGCGCCGCAGCAGCCCCCATGGCCTTGGCTACGAAGTCCGCCCGGTGCCTCCTCACTACCTCCATTATCTGGCTGTAGGGTGGGTAAGACTCGGACGTATCCAGCGCCATTTTCGCGTGCAGCATCCCCAAGCAGACGGGACAGGCCTCGTGGGTGTCTGTTACGCCCCGAGGGGTCAGGTAACAAATTAAGGGACATGAGACCAGAAAAAAGGGTTAAAATAAAAAGTTTATTTTTAGGCTTAGCTGCGCCACCTCCAGTAGTCCTTAAAAAAAAAAAAGTAGTCCAAACCCTCAACTTTCTCCGTGTCCCTCTCAAAGTAAAATAAAAAAGATAGCGGGTCTGTCGCTCACGCCTCTAGGATGGGCGCGCCCCGCACAAAACCACGACAGCAGGTCATCAGCTCCAGAATCTTGCACCAACGACGGCAGTTTCTCTGGTTTATCATAAGGACTTCATCATAAGAATCATCATTCTGGAGCTTCAACTCCCATCATGTGCACCTTCTACAGGGGAGCCATAGAAAGTGTACTGACCAGCTGCATCACGGTGTGGTTTGGTGCTGTAGTGGGCATGACCGTGTCCACTTTGATACACCTGTGTATTTTTTAACTGTTCCAGAGATGACTTTTACTGACCTCTCAGTAAAACAAGACATTTACTACAAATTATTCCATTAGTTGTAATCTGAGAACATAGTCACCAAAAGAGACTATTTCTATCTTTGATTTTATTCTAATGTAATCAAAAGAATAACTTTTGTCATTTTCATGATGTGTGCTTTTAAGCTGTGTTATTCTGTAAGAGTTAAACTGTGTCCACTGCTGTGTGAAAGTTGAAGGCTTGGGTCAGAGAGGCCCGACCGTTTTGTTTAGAAATAAGAAGACAGTTAATCCGTTGTTTGCATGAGAATGACTCCAGCATTCTCTGTCTTTTCCTAAACAATCTCCCTCTGCTGAATTTCACCTTGAATCGTGATAACAAGTGAACTGCTCGACTGTTTTTCTTTTGAACCAATGGAAAAGAGACAAATCTCTCTCATCTCAAGAGTTCTTCTTTTAAGTTCTAAGTTTTGCTGGAACGCTTCAGAGTCTGCTGGGAACTTCAAAGAGATGTGAACTTTCCCAAAGAGCTGGATGGACGTTTAGTCACACGCTAAGGGCACGTCATCCAGTTAAGGACTAATAACATGCTGTTATAGTCCACTTAGAACGAGCGTAAGCTCAAAACTTTGTTATTCCTTCCTGGAATAGTTATCTTGAAGTCAGAGGCCAGTAGCTGACATATTTTCTGATGGTTGATGCGGATCCCAGGAGACGTTGAAAACGTAAACGAGGACCGGCTCGGACGTGCTGGGCCTGAAGGACTCTGTGCATCTGAAAGGCTGGTGTCATCTCTTTATCAGACTCGTCGTCGAAGGTAAAGAGCTGTTTACAAACTTACCTGGGGTTTAACAGAAGTCGGATGGAAAGTGTCATTTCTGGTTACCCTCAAGATAAATAACTTCCTCCTTTAACCTCTCCTTCTTAAATTTCTCCATCTCCATTTCTAAGCTGGTAACTATTTTTAAGTCATAGAGCCCTCAGACTAAATATGTTAACATCCAGTATTTATGTCTGTTGTGTTGTAATTCTGGAGAGGAGGGTCCGTCGGATAGTCGAACCTCGGATTCAGGAGGAGCAGTGTGGTTTTCGTCCTGGTCGTGGAACACTGGACCAGCTCTACACCCTCAGCAGGGTCCTGGAGGGTGCGTGGGAGTTTGCCCAACCAGTTTACATGTGTTTGTGGACTTGGAGAAGGCATTCGACCGCGTCCCTCGGGGGGTTCTGTGGGGGGTACTCCGGGAGTATGGGGTACCAGGCCCTTTGATAAGGGCTGTTAGGTCCCTGTACGACCGGTGTCAGAGCTTGGTCCGCATTGCCGGCAGTAAGTCAGGCTCGTTTCCGGTGAGAGTTGGACTCCGCCAAGGTTGCCCTTTGTCACCGATTCTGTTCATAACTTTTATGGACAGAATTTCTAGGCGCAGCCAAGGTGTTGAGAGGATCCGTTTTGGTGACCTTAGAATCGCTTCTCTGTTTTTTGCAGATGATGTGGTCCTACTGGCTTCATCAGTTCGTGATTTACAACTTTCACTGGAGCGGTTTGCAGCCGAGTGTGATGCGGCCGGGATGAGGATCAGTTCCTCCAAATCCGAGGCCATGGTCTTGAGCCGGAAAAGGGTAGCATGCCCTCTCCGGGTCGGGGAGGAGGTCCTGCCCCAAGTGGAGGAGTTTAAGTATCTCGGGATCTTGTTCACGAATGAGGGAAAACTGGAGCGTGAGATCGATAGGCGGATAGGTGCAGCGTCCGCAGTGAAGCGGGCGCTGTACCGGTCTGTCGTGGTGAAGAGAGAGCTGAGTCAAAAGGCAAAGCTCTCAATTTACCGATCGATCTACGTTCCCACCCTCATCTATGGTCATGAGCTTTGGGTTATGACCGAAAGAACAAGATCTCGGATACAAGCGGCTGAAATGAGTTTTCTCCGCAGGGTGGCTGGACTCTCCCTTAGAGATAGGGTGAGAAGCTCAGTCATCCGGGAGGGACTCGGAGTAGAGCCGCTGCTTCTCCACATCGAGAGGAGCCAGTTGAGGTGGCTCGGGCATCTGGTTAGGATGCCTCCTGGACGCCTCCCTGGTGAGGTGTTCCGGGCACGTCCCACCGGGAGGAGACCCAGAGGAAGACCCAGGACACGCTGGAGGGACTATGTTTCTCGGCTGGCCTGGGAATGCCTTGGGATTCCCCCGGAGGAGCTGCTCCAAGTGGCTGGGGAGAGGGAAGTCTGGGCCTCCCTACTTAGGCTGCTACCCCCGCGACCCGACCCGGATAAGCGGAAGAAGATGGATGGATAGATGGATGGTGTTGTAATTTAAATGTGCTGACGTGTTAAATTGCAAGAAAGTGAAATCATGTCAATCAAGTGTAATGGTGTTAATTTAGTTGATTTATTCTAAATAAATGGTAGTGTCTTTGGCATACCAACTAAGTTAACGTGTCCATTGTCACTCTATGGCTTTATTTATTTATCCATCATAAAGATCACAGAAATATTGGGTAAACTGAAAAAGAAAGAATCCGTGAAATTACTATTCAATCTGAATGAGTAAAATTAATTAAGGTAAAGAGGTCAGTATTAATATTGACCTCCTCTAATCCTTTACACCTGCATTAAAAACTGCACATTTTATCAGGGATGAGTTGTGTTCAGGGTGGTGTTTCAACAAGTGACATGCCCGTTTGTCCATCCATTATCTTTTACCTGCCTCTTCCATGTTGGGTCACGGGGGTCGCCGTTGCTGCCCATGTCCAGCATCTAAGTGACATGTCATGATTTCTGAATAAGAAGCCCCAAATAGTGGACCATGATTCAAATACTGACCCTCAAAAATATCTAATTTCCAGATTCAATAGAAATTGTCAGTAGATTATTTTTTACTTGCACACTTTGGGGCGGTTTCACAGATTGAGTAGGCCTAATCTGGACTCGTCTTGCTTAAACATGGCTTAACTTTTAGTTAGTCTAAGACCATATGGAGTCCTGGAGTAAGCATAATGAGAATGCATCAAGCCTCATTAGCCTAAGTGCAGCCTTTCTGGAGTGAATTTTAACACCAAACAATGGCTGATGCTAAAAGAATTTGCTCAAAGAACTATACGAAGTATGAAAAAACTTTACTTTAAACAAATTGTCACAAATCATCCTGTCATTGAAAGTAAGAGCCATAATGCTTCTACTGAGCATAAGAAGAAGAGTGCTGGGGCTGCCATTTGTAATTAATTCAATGCAGATCGTAATGTAACCACAAGAGAAGTACAACAACTGCAGGTGAGATTTGCCCGTTATAATCAACACCATATCACAGATACAGTACATGCTTGATTGTGATTATTACAGTATCTGTTAATAACAACTTTTATTTTTTGACGGGCACTTTTTCGTGCTTTACACCACTGCATCCAATGCTTTGCATTGCACTTGGTGATATATGGCTTGGAAGCAGCTGCTCGACCATTGAAACCCATTCCATGAAGCTCTCTGCGCACTGTTCTTGAGCTAATCTGAAGGCCTCATCAAGTTTGGAGGTCTGTAGTGATTGACTCTGCAGAAAGTTGATGACCTCTTTGCACTATGCGCTTCAGAAACCGCTGACCCCACTCCGTCAGTGTACGTGGCCTCCCACTTCATGGCTGAGTTGCTGTCATTCCCAGACACGTCCATTTTCTTATAATACAGCTGACAGTTGACTGTGGAATATTTAGGAGCGAGGAAATTTCACAACTGGATTTGTTGCATAGGTGGCATCCTACCAGTTCCACGCTGGAATTCACTGAGCCCCCGAGAGCGACCCATTCTTTCACAAATGTTTGTAAAAACAGTCTGCATGCCTAGGTGCTTCACTTTATACACCTGTGGCCATGGAAGTGATTGGAACACCTGATTCTGATCATTTGGATGGGTGAGTAAATACTTTTGGCAATGTAGTGTATTTAGGCGTTGATCAGATTTCAGTAGGAAATTTGCACATTTTTTTAAAACCTAAGTCCTCTTCAGGTCTTTAGGTCCTGACCAGTGTTTGTCTGAACCAGAACAACAGGGATCAGTTTACTTAGGACAAAACTGAACTCACATGATGTTGGCTTTGTGGACGGCTGTAACGCTGCTTCTCTGGTTGTTTCTAGCGTACTCGAAGGCATACTCTGCGATGCGTCTGCTGGCGTCCTCTGTGATCAGCTTGATGCTCTGAACAACACCATCGACAATCTGCAACAACAAAATGACAAGGAGCGATCAGGATGAGACGCAGGGGCAACTGCAACTCCTGAGGGAGCAAGGGATCCACCTCCTCCTCCAGGTTTGTGAGAACAGAGGGAGGAAACACAGGCGGGCTAATCATCACAAACATGGGTACACACACTACAGGACGCAGTGTTTAACCTAGATCAGTTCCCTGGGCAGGGTGCTCCATTTTTTTTGTTGACAGGGGTGGGGATGGAGAGACACGACTGTGTTGCACACTAGCTTAGTGCTACGTTACTTTCAACGGGGGAGGATGCATGAGAGAAGCGGCGTGCTACATCAATGGCATTTTTGCTAACGTCTGTATTGTGCACTGCTAGTTTAGTGCTACGTCACTGCCAACAGATGTTGATGGAGGACGGGGGGCGGTGAAGGACATTCAGTAGGCAGGGCGCTCGGTTCTGTTGACAGGACGGGGCACCCTCCTTGGATAACGGTAGGGGAAACACTGGGATGTCTGCAGGTCTGAGCTGAGCCACATCAGGGTTGACCAGGTGAACAGGTGAGCTGCAGTAAGATTCACAAAACATCCAGAAGTTACAACAATCTGAGTTTTAAAATGGATCACTAGGAAAAAAAATTAACTTCTATTCTGGAGTTGAGACGTTTTGCTTTCTATTGGAGGAGATTTCTCAAAATATATATATTTTATCATTTAAATATGTTCGTTTTTGCAAACAAAATGATAAATCACTTTAATTTTGCTCTCTCTGGGGTCTATGCCCGCATATTTGCGGGCATGACGTCATGCCTTTAAATAGTCTCTGTAAACGAAGAACACGCATTTGAAGTGTTCAGTTCAAGTCTTGTTGGACAGCAGAGACTCCTAACTTTATAAAAGTACTGTTTTCATATTGATTTTGTTTTGTATTTACTTCAAAATACAACCAGAAATATGACAGATAGTAGTGGCCATATTCTGTATGCTTTTTACGCACGTGCAGTGCATTTTTTGGATGTTTTATGACCAAAAACTGACTGAATTCGAAATTAAAATCATTT
>JBBPBX010001144.1:35188-48094 GCA_038048925.1 Garcialebias charrua | reverse complement strand
AATCTGATTCGTTTTTTACTAAGTTTGTACACAAATTCTTAAAATATACCAATGAAATTTTCATTTTTGGCTGTCAAAATGGTTTGTTAAATATTTTTGTGAATTTCATAGTAAACATATCAATATTTTACTAAAACGAATTTCATTTCTTTGTTATTTTTGCTCCAATGTGATAATGCATTTTGTCAAAATGAAACAAAGACTGTAGAATCATGAAGCTTAGGTTGTGCTGAAAAAGATGATACCAAACAATATAGGTACTTTTTATGATGAAATATAAGGATAAATTCAAAATTATACCAAAACGGACATTTAGACCTCAGACCTGCTAGGGTTAAAAAGTCTGGACAGGAGCCCCAAAATGCTGTGTTAATAAAGTGTTAATAAAGTGTTAATAAAGCAGCAGCTGGAAGAGCATTTGACAACTTATTAGGTCAATGAACAACAGGTCAGTAAAAGGACATGATACGAAATGAGCGTTTTAGAGAGACGGAATCTCAGAAACAAAGATGTGCAGAAGTTCAGCAGTCTGTGAAAAACTGTTGAAAAGGAACGGAAAAAAATTCAGAATAATGTTCCTCAGTGGAAATAGGAAAATCTTTGAACAGCTCATCTACCGTTTACAATCTCATCAAAAAACTGGAAAAATGTCTGCGCTCAGAAAAGACTGAAATTTAATAATAGATAGCTGTGATCTTCAGGCCCTCAGGGGCCACTGCAACAGAAAACAAGCCTGATTCTGTTCTAAACATCTACAGGGGCTCAGGAACACTTTCACAAATTATTGTACTGTAAACACAGTTCACCAAATACTAATCAAAGCTCTATGACACAAAGAAAAAGTCATGTGTGAACAATACACTCACTTTCTTTCAAGGTCAAAGTTCATTTTGAAATGGACTGAGGCAAAGTGCAAAACTGTTCTGTACAAACATGAGTTGAAACGGCGTGGTGGTGCAGAGGTCAGCTTGTGATTGGGAGGTTGCCGATTCAAACCTCCTGTTATACCAAAATGTGAGTGGGAACCTACGCTTGTCTTCAACCACATTTTCTCTCTTGGGCGCTCTAGAAGGAAGCCCTCTGCTCCATGCAAAATGCTGCAGTACCTTGGTGGGCGGTGCTTTGTCAGGAAGGTCATCCAGTGTAAAAACAATTGTCAGATCTTCATGTTTCTGGGTTGGTTTGGTTCAGTTAAAAATGATTTGTATTTTTCTGTTCATCTTGTGATTTAACATCTTATAGCGGAACTCGTAAAACTGTGGATTTTTTTTTTCCACATAGAAATCTCCCGGTGTCAGTGGTTGCCCGATGGAGGTAGTGATGGGGGTGAAGGTGCAGATGACAGCGGTGATGGAGGGAAAGATGGAGACTACCACAGGAGTGATCCTCAGATTGCCATCTGTCTGGACTGCCTGCATAACACGGGACAGTCGGAGGAGAGCACTGTAACGGTGGGCTTTAAGGCACTTGGGCAGTTATTTCTGACTGCATCAAAACCATAAATGCATCAGATATTTTCAAGTTTTATTACTAGAAAAGCATAAAAACATTTACTTGCCAAGTTTTTATTTCTGTAAAGCTTCTCATTTAAACTTTTTTTGTCTTCTTCCATTCAGGATCTGATGAAGAGGTTCGTCCGCTGCTCCAGCAGAGTCACTGTGGGAACCATTAAGAAATTTCTCAGTCTTAAACTAAAGCTCCCGAGTTCTTATGAAGTAAGAAAACTCTTTAATTCTCCAGTTTCAAACTAATACAGGACATTTCATAAATCAGCTTAAAGAACAGTAGTCTGTTAAATAATGTATTAGTAATCTTTAATTGTTTGCTTATTTGGAGTTTTTTTTTTTTTAACTGTAGCAGAAGTTTAGCTTGTTAGAACCTTAAAGGAAAATGTTTATTTCTTTTTGAATTCAAGTAAAAAAAAAAAAAGTCAAAGTCAACTTTATTGTCAGAACTGCAATATGTACAGGACATACACAGGACCGAAATTGCGTTTCTCTCAGTCCCTCGGTGCAACAGTAACCATCTAAACACTAAACACTAAAACATTTAATACACATAAGCATAAAATAGTAAAAAAGTGTAACACTGTCCTGAGTTTTTTCATAATAGTATAAAAGTATGAAAATTTACACCAACACTGAAACACCAAACACCCCTAAAACACCAAACACCCAATGAACATAAGCATAAAATGAAATAATAAAAGTGTAATACTGTCCTGAGTTTTTGCATAGTAGTATGAAAAGTATAAAAACGTAAATCTATAAAATAAACTGAAGTTTCTAGCGTTGACATTTGCAAAGAGTGGCACAGCAGCATATAAGTTAATGTACACAGTATATGTATGAGGTAGTTGATGTTGGTATAGAGGCAAAGTGGCATATGAAGTAAGGCACATAAGGCACATTTGGCATCCTTAGATAAGGCTAGTCAGAGAATGCTGTATATGTATCTGCAGTAGTGTAGATAAAAGTAGTGTAAATGTAAACAGTAGTAATAAATGTAAAGCAGTAGTAATAAATGTAAACAGTATTAATAAATGTAAACAGTGAATGTAAACAGTAGTATGACTATAGGCAGTAATGTAATACAAACATTAGTGCAAATATGAGAAGTAGTGCAAACTGAATGAACACATGACCGAGAGTTTAGTGAATAACCCGTTTGATGACACAGAGTCCAGTGTTAAAAACTTTGTGTTGAGTGGTAATGTGTGAGAAAGTTTTTTGTGTTAAGGCAGTTCAAATGGGAGGGGAGGCAGAGCAGGCAGAGTGTTTAGCATTCTGACTGCCTGATGAACAGAGCTGTCTCTCAGTCTGCTGGTTCGAGCCTGGAGACTCCTCAGTCTCCTCCCTGATGGCAGCAGTCTAAAGCGGCTGTGTAGTGGGTGTGTGGGATCACCTGCCATGCGGTGGGCTTTCCGAGTGAGGCGTTTGCTGTGTAAGTCCTGCAGTGAGGGCAAGGAGGTGCCGACGATCTTCTCAGCTGCTTTCACGATGCGCTGGAGGCTCTTGCGGCAGGATGCAGTGCATGCACCAAACCACACAGTGATGCAGCTGGTCAGGACACTTTCTATGGCACCTCTGTAGAAGGTGCACATGATGGAGGTTGAAGCTCCGTCAAAGACAAAGACAAAGTTATTTTGAAGATTATTATTATTATTTTTTTAATTTAAAGGTCTTGCATATGAGGACATAATCAAAATAATCATGTCTTTATCAGGTTCAAAAATTATTCATCCCTAACTTCAAATGAACAAAAACATATAACAGTTTCCACCATGTCATTATTTATTAAGCAAACAATCAAAAATAAAATAAAAATTGAAAAGCTGTGTGTGTGAAATCTAAGCTCAGCCAATGATCCAGCAGTTTGTAGAATTAATCTTCTATAGCAGCAGTAACTCCTGTAGTGGTTTTCACTATAAGTCAAGTTCAAGAATCTTTATTATCCCAAGGGGCAGTTAGTTTCATAGTCAGTAGACACACAACCCATCCAGACTAGACAAGACAGTGAAACGTTAAAATAACAGAAATCATCACTGTTCGTTGAGAAGCCTGATCGCTACAGGGATGAATGAGTTTTTCAATCTGTTCATCCCACATCTGGGCAGCAGATACCTGCGTCCAGATGGAAGTAACCTGAACTCACCATGGAGTGGTGATCAGGATCTGCCAGAATCAACCTGGCCTTGTTCACTGACCACACCTTGTAGCCGTTTTCGCATTGGCCAGCCCTCAATGGCCCGGGATGCCCCGGTTTGCCCATAGCCCGAACTGGCCCGCCCGCGTTCATTACGCATTATGTAGAGAGCAAGCCTTGAAGTGGGTGGGGTGTTCACTTGACGTGGGTGGAGTGTTCTTGTGTGCGCGCTTACAGTGTTTTAAGAGAGGACACCCCTAAAAAAATATTTGTTAGCTGAATATATATATTAGTTTTTCTGAGTTTAATTTTTGTTAATAACTGATTACAAATCAGCTTATGTATCAGCTTATGTTAGAACGTAAATAACACGAAGCGCGCACCCATTTCCGCCTTTCCGCGCGACCTGAATGTCATTAAAATATAACTAATATTGTCTAACTCTTGCGCGCAGCCAGGGTTTTAAAATATAACTAATAATCTCTAACTTCTACGTGCAGCTAGAATGTTAAGAGGAGTGTTTGCTATATAGGTAAAGTGGACACCTAAAAAACCAGTCCGCCGCTGTAGCTCAAAGAGATCGTCACTGCTCTTACACTCTTTTATCTTGACCCGAGGAAGCGGGTTCGCTTCCCACCTGGTACGAAGTAATTTTACTTTTTTTTTTATTGGAGTAAATAAAAAGGAGTTGTGTTAACCAAACAAACTCCTTTTTATTTACTCCAATAAAAAAAAAGGAAAATTACTTCGTACCAGGTGGGAAGCGAACCCGCTTCCTCGGGTCAAGATAAAAGAATATAAGAGCAGTGACAATCTCTTTGAGCTACAGCGGCGGACTGGTTTTTTAGGTGTCCACTTTACCTATATAGCAAACACTCCTCTTAACATTCTAGCTGCACGTAGAAGTTAGAGATTATTAGTTATATTTTAAAACCCTGGCTGCACGCAAGAGTTAGACAATATTAGTTGTATTTTAATACATTCAGGTCGCGCGGAAAGGCGGAAATGGGTGCGCGCTTCGTGTTATTTACAAGAAGAAGAATACAATACAAGAATACAAGAGCATTTATTAACATTGCACCAATTTTCATCGATACAGCGTGATTATGTATTCACAGTCATCCAGGAGAGGGTTTGAGTGTGAAAAGCTGCTGCCTTATCAAAACACATGACATGTTCTTCAGCGCGGCCTCTCTCATCCGTCTCAGGATGAAGGTCAAAGGTGGGAAAACAGGGAAAGAAACCATGGGGGTTACAGCGTTGATATTAAAAAAAATGAATCACATTTTGTCTGCAAGACACCGCATGACCCAGTAAAAACCATATCATAAGCACATTTATGACAGTTACATGTTGCAGGTTGAAACTGAGGCAGGGAGGATCTGTCCATGATACATTCCGGATGCCTCCGATAACGCTCATAGAAAAGTTCTCCGGGGGGGGGAGCAGACAAGACAAGAACAGCTTTTTTCCACAGTAGCCACGTCTCAGGAGAAATTAGATATCCAGCCTTTTCCAAGGCTGTTTCCAAGGGAGCCAGATAAGAATTACAAATATTTTCACATCAGGCACACATTGTAATTTCAGCAGCCTTCAGTCTGTAAGGGCGATTCTGTTCATATGATCCAATTCGGGACTTTTTTTTTCCACTGATCCAACTCTGACCTCAGATGTTGACCACAGCGACCCGAGTCCTAAGTCCAAGGGTGACCAGCTCACCCTCTGGATAAGCTCTCAAACAGCTGAATTCTGATGTTGACCACAGCGAACAGAGTCCTAAAACCAAGGTTGATCTGTTCACCCCCCGAATAAGCTCGCACACAGCTGATTTCTCGAGGTCACAGCGCAGACCAGACGTCGGGTGCTCCAGGCATTAAGTCCTGCTGAAGTCTCCCTCTTTTGCGATAGACCAGTGCTCCACAAATGCCAAAAAGGAAAGCGCTGCCATCATAACCAATATAATCCAAGATTCCAAGATTCTTCACCTCCACAGAGCACACCCAGACATCCACGGAATCCATGGCGGAATCCATGGCGTATCCTCCGTCACTCTGTGAGGTTGAAAAGGCTCCCCTTGTGCCTTCTTCTGTGGAAATCTTCTTGTAGAATCGAATGCCCAAACCTCCAATCCATCTTAATTTGCGTTCGAGGCGCTTTGCTGTGGAGCTGCCAGCAGCAGGGGGGGGGAAGGACAGGAGAGGGAAGAGTTGCGACTGCCTCCGTTGAGAGCAAGTTTGAAAAAATAAATAAATTACGTCCTAACATAAGCTGAATTGTAATCAGTCATTAACAAAAATTTAACTCAGAAACACTAATTCAGCTAACAATTATTTTAGGGGTTTCTGTAGTTAAATATTAATGAAATCAGCTCGCACTGGCTGAGGTTGTTGTTTGAATGAGTCCCGCCCCTGCTGCAAACAACGAATCAAATGTGAGCAGTACATGACATCAAACTGGGTCCATGGGGCCGGCCCGATAAGAACCACGGCGGAGATGGTTCCAAAACGAGGGCGGATCCCGGGCGGAAAAGGAGAATGCGAACATGCCGAACCCGGGCTAGAAGCAGGGTGGAGCCGGGGAGAGCCGGGGAGGGCTGTGCAGTGCGAAAACGGCTTGTGTAGGTCAGTGAGGTTTTGTAGGTCTGTGAGGTTCTGTAGGTCAGTGAGGGTCTGTAGGTCTGTGAGGTTCTGTAGGTCTGTGAGGTTCTGTAGGTCTGTGAGGTTCTGTAGGTCTGTGAGGTTCTGTAGGTCTGAGAGGTTCTGTAGGTCTGAGAGGTTCTGTAGGACTGTGCCAGCAGTGTTACTGCACATGTAAGAACAGGAACAAACTCTCGGGGGTTGCCAGGATGTGCAGTAAAACTGCTGGCACAGGTTCCGGATTGCTAAGAGGAGGAAACTCATTTGAAATGGGATTTAAAACAGAAGAAAACTATTTCAAAACATCATTTGAAACGTGAATCTGACTAACTTCGATTTTCATTCTGATTGTTTAATTATTCTTGTCAGTTCTTTCTTTTTATTTATTTATTTATTTATTTTCTGCCATCAACGAAATCTAGGATGAAAATAAATAAATAAATAAAATAAAATCAGACAGGTCTGAAGTCACACACACAGACTACAGGAACCATCTTTGTTTCAGTCTGAGATGCAGACAAGAAAAACTCACCCCCATCAGTTTAAAACTCAACTCCACGATCAAAGGACATAGAGCAGAAGGAATCCTCCTGAAAGCTCAAAACAAGCTGCTCAGTGAGAGAAAAAGACAGATCCACTTCACCATGGAAGCTCTCTCACTCAAAATGGATCAGACCCTCCAGAAGCTGTCTACTCTTCTACCACTCCCTCTGTTGGAAGAAGTATCTTGTTTTGTTGAAAAGGCCTGGCTATCACAGCATCAAAAGAGCAAGGAACGTCAAAAAAAGAAGTTTCTAAAACTACGAGAGCAGTTTTCTCATCACAAACCATCAGTCAAGATAAGGAGGTTGCCGCCAACACAAATATTCAGGACCAGTGGGTTTCTAACAGGACCTAGACACAACCTGGGAAAGATGTGCTGGCAAAAGGACTAAACTTTGCCATCTCCCCACAAGAAATAAAAACATGTTGTGGAACTAGTCACGACCAATGAATCCACGATTAGGAATAACAACTTGGCAGAAGTAGAGGCAGAGCAACTCCGAATGAAAATATCAGCTACCCTCTCCAGTGCCAAACTGCCTCCTTCAAATCTCACACCACAGGAAAGGAAAGCCATAACATCACTCAGCCAGGACCAAAACGTCATCATTTTACCAGCTGACAAAGGAAGATGCACAGTAGTCCTCAACATTCTGATTACCAGGAAAAAATAACTACACTACTGAGCGACAGGAACACTTACGAGCCCCTGAAGAGGGACCCAACTAACACCTTTAAAAAGAAAGTCACAGATTACCTGCAAAAACTTGAAAAGGAGAAAACATTCAATCGATCGTTGTATTATAGATTGTACCCGGGGGAAGCCACTCCCTGTCTGTATGGACTTCCAAAAATACACAAAGAAGATACACCTCTCAGACCCATCGTCAGCAGCATGAACTCAGTGGCATACAATGTTGCTAAACATCTGGCTGTTATTTTAGCTCCTCTTGTTGGAAACACACCTCATCACACAAAGAACTCCATTGATTTTGCCAACAAAGTTCAACATTTGAAGCTAACCCTGGGAGAAACCCTTGTATTGTATGATGTGACTTCTCTTTTCACTTGCATACCCATTGCTGAAGCAGTAGAAACTCAAAAAACGACTTCTACAAGACAAGGACTTAAAGGAGCTGTATGTAACTTTTCTAACAATATATTTTTAACATATTTCTTCTCTCTGTCACTACCTCCTGACATACTGATTTTAGACAAGTAATCTCTGAAAAAAACTATTGTCCCCTTGCTTCTCTAAAAGCATTTCTAAAAAGCCACAGTGACCCGCCGTTAACCAGCCAATAAAAACAGAGCTTGAATTTGAATTTCAGCAGAGCAAGGGGTAACAGAGCCATATATGGCTCTGAGGGGGAGGGACCAGAAACGTGTCTCTGTTCAAAATTTTCCTAAGTTCCAGCGTGTTCCAGAAATTACATACTGAACCTTTAAACTTCCGGTAAGATGGCGCCCATGTATATAGCTTGCAATCCATCTCTGCTGACGGTGTTTGGATTTTTTGCGTTTTGTTCGTTTTTCATCGGGGACATAAACGCGCTACTGGTTAATGATCGACAGCAGCTCCTGGAGCTACGTTTTTCTGCCGCTGATGTCGCTTATTTGGGCTAGTATGAGCGTACCTCTGGAAGACCTCCTCTCCCCCTGCTGCTAGTGGACCTGCCTGTTTACCTCAGCTGCACCCCTCACCTGCCTGCCCGGAGATATCACTCCAGACGACGGGGAAAACGAGCTGGCCGGCTGGTGAAGCTCAAAGCCCTGCGTGCTGCATCTTACAACTCTGAAATGATAATTCAGCCCACAGTGTTTCTTTCCACCACTGAGGAGCTGACATCCCAATTCAACTCTGTCTGTTGAAAAGGCTCTGGATCATTTTGCTCCTGTTAAAACTAGAAAATCTAAACTCAGAGCAGAACCTTGGCTGAATGATGTCACCAAGGCCATTAGGCAGCAGTGCAGGAGGGCGGAGCGCAAATGGAGAAAAGACAGGCTGCAGGTCTCTTTTCAAATTCTAAAAGAGAGTTGGCATCGTTATCAGAAAGCAGTAAAAACTGCTAAATCCCAATACTTTTCAGATATCATTGCCTCAAACTCTCACAATCCTCGAGTTCTGTTCCCCACCCTAAACTCTGTTTTCCACCTCACTGAACCATCACCTCTGGAAGCCTCGACTGAGCTGTGCGAGAATTTCCTACATTTCTTTTTAGAAAAAATTGCGACCACCCGGGCTTTCATTTCTCCTCCAACTCATGATCCATCCATCTCCCCTCAATCTGTTGCTGTATTTGACCATTTTGAACCAATCTCTCTGTCTTCTCTAGAGCAGGTCATGTGCGGTCTAAAACAATCTGGTTCCCCCTTTGATGTGGTCCCCCCTCGGCTACTAAAGGAGGTGTTTCCTGCTCTAGGTCCTTTCATTCTTGCTATTGTGAATAGCAGTTTATCCACTGGCATGGTGCCAAAAACATTAAAACATGCTGCGGTTCAACCTCTCCTGAAAAAAACAAACCTTGACCCCTCAGTAGTATCCAACTTCAGGCCTGTTTCCAGACTCATTTGTTTCTAAACTTCTAGAGAAAATAGTTGAGTCCCAGTTGAAGTGCTTCCTGGAGGATCACGTTATCATTGAGTTATTCCAATCTGGCTTCAAACCTCTCCACAGCACTAAAACTGCTCTACTGAAGGTTTTTAATGACATCTTCTTATCCACAGACACTGGTGATTCTGTGCTGCTTGTCCTATTGGACCGTACATCTGCTTTTGACACCATTGACCATGAGATCCTCATTGCTAGGTTGGAGTAGTGGGTGGACATCACAGGGTCTGCTCTCAATTGGTTCAGATCCTATCTCACTGGCAGATCCTTTTGTGTTTCCATCAACGGTTTTAGTTCTGCAGCAGCAGCATTTAAATGGGGGGTTCTGCAGGGGTCCATCCTGGGTCCTTTCCTATTCTCCTTATACCTTCTGCCACTTGGTGCTATTTTCCGGAAACACAACAAACCTTTCCACTTCTACGCCGATGACTGTCAAATTTACTTCCCCCTAAGACACAATGGTGCATGCTCTATTCAACCTCTGCTCGACTGCCTGGCCGACATCAGGGACTGGATGGCTTTAAATTTCTTAAGTTTCAATGAAAAGAAATCTGAAGTCATGTTGTTCCCTTCCAACGACACAATCACAAACTACTGCATCGACCTTTCTGCTCTAGCCCTGTCTGAAAAACAAAAAGTAACAAATCTGGGAGTTATAATGGATCCTTCCATGTAACGCAACAGTCATGTAAACATGACTGTATTTTACAGCTGAGGCGACTGTCTAAGCTGAAGCCCATATTATCCAAAAATAACCTGGAGACAGTAATTCATGCATTTATTACATTGATTACTGCAATTCACTCCTGTTTGGCATCAGTCAGACCACCATTGCATGATTACAACTGGTCCAGAACGCAGCAGCCCGATTTTTAACCAGTACAGGCAAAAGAGAGCACATTACACCAGTTTTGGCCTCCCTGCACTGGCTACCGGTTCATCTCCATTTCCAGTTCAAAATTCTCCTGTATATCTACAAATTGCTGAACAGTCTCACCCCCCATCTCTCTGATTTGCTACACCCATATGTCCCACCACGTTCTCTGAGGTCAGCAGACCAGTTAATTCTCACAGTTCCAGGAACTCGTCTTAAGCGCAGAGGTGACAGGGCTTTCTCTGTAGCGGGCCCAAAACTCTGGAACGAGTTACCTCTGCTCGTCAGACAGGCCCCCTCCCTCTCGGTTTGTAAATCCAGTTTAAAGTCTCACTACTATTCTGTTGCTTTCAACACTAGATGATCTGTGTTTGGTCGTCATATTTATTATCTGCTATGATTTTATGTCTATATTCTTTTTTTTTTTGTACTTAATTTTGTATGTTGCCTATGTGTTGCCTGTTGTTTGTTTGTACAATACTTTGGTTGGCCTTGTCACTGTTTTAAGTGTTCTATTAAAAAAATGGTATGGTAATCAACAGGACCAACTTCACCCCAGACCAGATCTGCACCCTGTTGGATCTCTGCCTCTCCACCCCTTATTTCAAGTTCAATGACAGTTTTTACAGACAGAAGCACGGCTGTGCCATGGGATCTCCAGTTTCACCCATTGTTGCCAATCTCTACATGGAGGAAGTGGAACAGAGAGCCCTAAACTCCTATGACGGAACAGCGCCAAGCCATTGGTTCCAATATGTGGATGATACCTGGGTCAAAAAAAAATCCAAGCCAAGGAAGTAGAAGCATTCACCAGACACATTAACTCGATGGACAACAACATCAAGTTCACAAGAGAGGATGCAAACTAGGTACAACAAGCTACCTTTTTTGGACTGTTTGGTTCACATGGAAAGAGAGGACAGCCTCAACATTGAAGTTTACAGAAAACCAACCCACACAGACCAGTTCTATTTGACTCTCACCATCCACTGGAACACAAACTCTCTGTCATCAGAACTTTACAACATTAGGCCAAACGCGTCCCCACGAAGACAGAAGGGAAGGAAAAGGAACAGAAACACATCCAAAAGATGGTGTAGAGGCAGGGCTCCCGACTTGGGACCCGAAGGACCCAGGTTCGAACCCCGGCCACTACACACCTTGGGGTGTCTATGAGTGCACACCTATTTCCCCAGCTCCCCGGGCGCTTTCTATGGCTGCCCACTGCACCACCTGGTGGTGGTTGGGTTAAATGCAGAGACGAATTTCGTCTTGTATGAGAAACATACACAGATGACAAAAATGTGACATTTACTTTTATTTTATTTATTTAAAAATCTCTCCAAACATGTGGATATCCTAACTGGGCTTTTGTCAAGTCAGCAAGGAAATCTACAAAACACACTATTAAACAGAAAAAAGAGAACCGTCGAAAAAACTTTGTCATCCCTTATGTGGTTGGAGTATCAGAGAAACTCAGATGGATTTTACACAAACACAACATCCCAGTACCGGTACATTTCAAACCCAGCATGACTCTCAGACAGAGGCTGGTCCACCCTAAGGACAAAACACCCACACACAAACAGAGTGGTGTAGTTATGCAGTCCAGTGCAGCGAGGACTGTCCAGACCTCTACATTGGAGAAACTAAACAGCCTCTTCACAGACGCATGGCTCAACACAGGAGAGCCACCTCCTCTGGACAAAACTCAGCTGTTCACCTCCACCTCACGGACAAGGGACACTCATTTGAGGACCAGAATGTGCACATTTTGGACAGTGAACACTGATGGTTTGAGAGTGGGGTGAAGTAAGCTGTTTATATTAAGAGAGAAAAACCTTCTCTTAACAGGGGAGGAGGTCTCAGATTCCAACGATCAAAATCATATAATGCAGCTTTTGGACTGATTCCCAGCCAGTTGTCACACGTGATGGGAACAGAGGAGCCTCATCTGTGAATTAGACTAACAAAGACCTTAAGAAACCCCTACTGTCAAGATGTGAGGTGTGATTTGTCAATCTATATAGGTATGTGTGTATCTTATCTCAGCCTTTAAAACCTGAACGCCACACTTACCGGTACTGCCCTTTGAATTGAGGATGAAGAGCAAAACGTCTTCTGTTACAAATAAAGTCCAGTTTTTGTATTGAATGTTTTTTGATCTCACCCACACACACCCACAGTCATACACACGAACCTTTTTTGAGCAACCTCCCAGTCTTTAACACAACAAACTTCCGCTCTTCCCTCTCTTTGGCATTTTAAAACAGATTTTCACACAATTTCATTGTCGTAAATTTTTTTACAGACAACCCATTTTGTGTTTTATATTTTTCTCTCCCAGCTAGATGTGCTTTGTAACGGAGAGATCATGGGCAGAGATCACACTCTGGAATTCATCTACATGACCCGATGGAGGCTGCATGGAGAGAACGTAAGGCAGCAATGTTTCAGTTTCCTGTTTACATTTACATGCTGCATTGAAGCAGAGATGCATATATACACACACATATACAGTACATATATATGTGTGTGTATATATATATATATACACACATATACAGTACATATATATGTGTGTATACATATATATA
>JBBPBX010001144.1:0-34944 GCA_038048925.1 Garcialebias charrua | reverse complement strand
AAAACAGAACTGCATTTGAAAAAATATAATTATATTAAGCCAAAGCAGAAGTGGTGGTGGGTGTGGTGGTGGTGGTGGGGGGTGGGGTGTTTAGTGTTTTTTTTTTACTTTATTGACAATATCAAATGGAACAACGGAACAATTTATAGTACACACATAACGGAGGTACAGTTAGCAAGCTAGTCTTTAGCCTGTAGAAATAGAGAGCTATGTTTTTTTTTCAAGCTCGGCAGAATCTTCAAGGTTTTTAAGTTTTGTTGACATTCATTTTAGTTTTAATTTTTAGTTTTACTTTACTGGTGCGACATTAGTAATACTGTATACATAACCATGATTATTTAAATGATAAAACTAACACGATGCGAGCCCCCAGATTTTGCAAACAATAAATAAAATAGATTTGACCACAGAATCGACAGCATGTGCTTGTTAGTGTGTGTACTGTACACTGTTCTTTTTTATGTTAATAAAATTAAAATAAAAACAACAATAAAAAAAACCCCACCACTTCCGGTTTTGCTTAATGTAATTCCGTTTTTTTCAATTGTGATTCCAGCCACTTCCGCTTAGGCCACTTTCACTTTGGCTTAATGTAATTCTGTTTTTTCAAATGTGTGTGTGTGTGTGTGTGTGTGTCCGTCCTAATTCAACTCAGAGTAAAGATTAGTAAAAATTCCAAAGGGAAGGATACAAAAAACATATCGTAGACCCTAGACTAGTGCTGGGCGATATGGAAAAAATCATATATCACGATATGGACTTTTTTATATCACAATAACGATATATATCACGATATATACAACACGATGTGTGTGTACAGGAAAAATTTGGACCAAAGTTTTTTTTTTTTATCAAAAAGAAAATAACACAAACAGTATAACAAGGCATACAATACACATAAACAATAACAGTTGAAAAGACAATTAAACTAAGCAGAGAATTATTAATAAAGTTCTAAACGGCAGCATAAAAAAGAACAATTTGAGAAACATAGCACAAAATTAAATTGCGTGTGCAAGAGGAGTTTCAAGTTTTATGATAAGCTAATAATATATTTGTATAAGGACTGTGCTGGTGAAGATTCTCAGTCGTCCAGGACATGATAAAATCAGAACAAGCGCTCAATACAAAAACAACTGGACTTTATTTGTTGCAGAAAACGTTTCACCCTTTATCCTTTATAAGGACTGTGCTTTTGGGAGTTTGCAGCGTTTAAGTACATCCTTAAATATATTTACTTCACTTAAAAAAATACAAAATAAGGGAGAAGTTTTCAAGTAGAAAAGGAGTTTCTACTTTGGTCCAAATTTTTCCTGCAGGTGGCGGTAAAACAACGGCTGCTAATAAAACCCACGAAGAAGAAATCCGCTCTGGAAGCTGGAGTAAACAAGGCAAGAAACAGAAAAGAGAAAACGTTGCGTTTGATTCCGGTTCTGTTGTGTCTCTGGTCTGTTTTGTATTGGTTAACTGGACCCGAGTTTGGACTCGGTTGGACTCTGGGTTCATGTCCTCTGGACCCATTTTGTCTCCGAGTTTCAGCGGAGCGAAATAATGGAAGCTAACAAGGTGAGCTTCCCCCTCTTTTTGGTAAAAGTTCTTCTTCTTGGGCTGCCTGTGCAGCGGTTTCTCCTTGTTGTGACACCGGCTTCATGCCCCTGGGTCTCCATCGCTCTCGAGTTTAACAACGTAAAGCATGTGTCGCAAACCCGCGCGTGCGTCAAACACAAAGCAGCGCCGTCATGTCGCTAAACCACAATATGAAGCTTCTTTGCGTCGCAACGCAAACAGTTATTTTTTTATTCTTATTTATCACGATAGAGACGATAGAAGGAAAGTAGCACGATAGACACGTTTCTATCGTCCCCACGATATATATCGTCATATCGCACAGCCCTACCCTAGACAGCTACTGTTAGAGAACTCATTAAAGTTTTCCATAGGACATGAGAAAGTCTACATGGTCAAGTGCTTCAAAGCGTCTGGCCTGGTTGAGTTTTGAGTTCTGTTAAGTCCATCCATCCATCCATTATCTTTTACCCGCTTCTTCCATTTTGGGTCACGGGGGTCGGCGGTGTCCAGCAATCACTGTGCGAGGGGTGGGGTACACCCTGTACGGGTCGCAAGTCCATCACAGGGCCACATAGAGACAAACGGCCATTCACTCACACCTAGGGACAATTTAGAGTTGCCAATCAGCCTATCATGCATGTTTTTGGACTGTGGGAGGAAACCGGAGTACCCGGAGAAAACCCATATATGCACGGAGAGAACATGCAAACTCCACCCAGAAAGGCCCCGAGACCGGGATTTGAACCAGGGACCTGCTCGCTGAGAGGCAGCAGTTGTGCCACCGTGCTGCCTTCTGTTAAGTCCATCATCCAGAAATTTATGATGGACTTAACAGAACTGTTGAGTTGTTTGCCATGCTTCCACAAAGCGTAGACTGGTGAAGGACCGGGGCAGCAGGTCATCACACCTGCTGAAGGTTGTAACTACAAGTGGTCACAGGTGACTTGGTGGCCTCTGTCACTCCTCTCCTCGTTCGCTCAGGTTGTGAGGATGGCCAGCTCTTGGCAGATTTACACATCTCATATTCCTTCTATATCTTGATGACGGATTTAACAGAACTCCTGCAGATATTTAGGGCTTTGGAAATCATTTTGCATTCATCCCCTGACCTGTACTTGTCTATACAGCAGTCCCTTGTTTATCGCGGGGGATCTGTACCCTGAAGCCCCACGATAAGTGAAAAACTGTGAAGTAGGAATAGTAGTACAAGTAGTAAGTAATAGTTGGTTTTAGTATTTATATATATTAAGGCATTTTAAACCCCTCCAACACTCTTGCAATATTCTAAACAATGTTTCTAAACTCTAAACGCTCTAAAAGTCACAGAATGACATGATCTCAGCTCTCTGCCATCTGCCAGCGCTCTTGGCCACGCCCACTTCTCCACTGCAGAGTGGATGTATGACACGCTGTAGGAGGAAACTTCTCCTGCAGCTGTGGGCTGCACACTGGTGCAGCAGGTGCTAGATCATTTAAAATTATTTATTTTAAATAAAAAATTCATGCTGATCGTGAGGCTCATCCATCAACAGCCAATTGTTGTGTGTCATGTCCAGTCTTATTTTGAAAAACCGCAATAGAGCGAGTCTGCAAAAAACAAACCGCGAAGTAGCGAGGGGCTACTCTAATCTTTTCTGTGAGTTTAGTTAATGCAGTAACACAGGGAGTGAATTTTTATGCAGTCATATATTTTGCATTTCATGTATTTATGTAATTGGCTGTAGAAAACTGACACAGTTTGACACTGAAGTTTTTTTGAAAATAATTTTTTTTGTCAGAAAGGCCAGTTTAAATTGATTGTGATTGTGAGTTTAGTTAATGCAGTAACACAGGGAGTGAATTTTTATGCAGTCATATATTTTGCATTTCATGTATTTATGTAATTGGCTGTAGAAAACTGACACAGTTTGACACTGAAGTTTTTTTGAAAATAATTTTTTTTGTCAGAAAGGCCAGTTTAAATTGATTGTGATTAATTTATGACAGCAATAAAAACAATGCATCCAAGGGGTGAACTTTTTTAATAAATACACACTTTTATATGTGTGCTATTGATTAATGTAAATTGTGATCAAGCACTGTAAATATGCTGTAAAACTGCTGTGATTGATTTTCTACAGAATTAATGAAATATGAACCAGTAGATGGGTTTTAATGACACCTTTAGAAAGTAATCACTGGCTGTTTATCTCCAACTGATTAACTTTTGGAGTCAACCCCATTTAAGATGGCTGCCACATCCAGCTGACATTCAAAAATGGTTTGAACTCAGTCAATTTTACAGATACAGTATTGGCCAAACATTAGGTGCAGCAGTACATGAGACTGATCCCCATGACTAATTGTGAGCCTGAACAGCTTGCACAAGATCTCTGTAAAAAAAAAAAAAGACTGCCTACCAATTATGTGCTGTTAAATCTGTCTTTTAGCAAAAAATTTAATGACTAGACACATTTTTGTGAAACTTACAGGAAAATTCAAGATGCTCACCACAGCCAACTGACCTTAGAAAACAACATATTGTTATAATTCAGTCCATATTAAAAGAAGTTGTTCTAAAATTTGATATGATTGTAGTTTCATCCACAACACACATTCTCTTAAGTGCTACTCCCTGGTATGACCCAACAATAGATGAGAGTAATCCATAGCACGTTGAGAAATAAGACATTTTATGAGTTCTTGCATGAAATTTTGACTAATCTATTGTAGGTTTGACCAAAAAGGCTATAACTCTGACTCTTCTCATCAAAGAATCATCGTAGTTTTAAATACTGGGTTGAAAGGCGTCATGTGAGATGCAACACTTTAATAAATACAAGCACCTTCAAAGCTGTCCACATGCAGAAAAAGAAATGCTGAAAACCTGCTGACAGCTTTAGAACACGCACTCATGCATTGGATCTGAACACAAATATGTAGAAAGAAAGAGAACTACAGTGACACTCTGTTTGTACTGAGGTTTTTTTGGGGGGGTTTGACGCATGATGCTGCAAAATCCAGTCAACACGACGGCAGCTGCTGCAACAACACCTCGAGCTGTCAGGAATAGAAGGCCAGAAATAGGTCTCACACTGCAGCCACAACCACATAAAGAGCCGTCAAACATAAAATAAAAATCAACTTCCGTATCAGACATGTTCATGTTTTTGTTGAGGAGACACAGCCCAAGTTAATAAGCACAACACCTGAGTGACAGGTGGATCTCACATAAATTAAAGGTATTGTGACATGATTTTGTAAATTTGAATATTTGTCAGAACATATATATCTTATATCATTGAGCTCTGTTCGTTTTTGCAAAATAAATTATAAATATATTAAATTTTTATTCCAAGTTATGGTAGTTTTTTTCTCTGGGATACGCCCCTAAAAATCTGCGCATTTCCGCAAAAACTTCATTGTGACGTGCCTACGTGACTACGGGAAGGCACGCTCCAACGTGCATTTAAATAATAATGGGGAGCATGTCCGATTGCGTCTGAGATATATCATTTTAAGACAGTAAATCATCCAAAACTCTCATTAATGAACCCTCCCTGAATAAAAAGAAACTACAGATGTTACCTGATCGCGCAGACATAATTTAAAAATACATTATTAGCAACGTGTTTGCTCCGGGCTCTCGGCTAATGTTTCTTAGCAGCCATCTTGGCAAACAGAGTCCCTGACACCGGTCACGTCTGAGATATATCATTTTAAGACAGTAAATCTTCCAAAACTCTCATTAATAAACACTCCCCGAATACAAAGAAACTACAGATGTTACCTGATCGCGCAGACATAATTTAAAAATACATTATTAGCAACGTGTTTGCTCCGGGCTCTCGGCTAATGTTTCTTAGCAGCCATCTTGGCAAACAGAGTCCCTGACACCGGTCACGTCTGAGATATATCATTTTAAGACAGTAAATCTTCCAAAACTCTCATTAATAAACACTCCCCGAATACAAAGAAAACAACAGATGTTACCTGATTGCGCTGACATAATTTAAAAATGCATAAATAGCAACGTGGCCTGTACTGTATCTCGGCTAGTGTGTTAGCTGCTACCTCGGCTTTTTATTACCGGTTGCGTCAGCGATATATCATTTTAAGACAGTAAATCATCCAAAACTCTCATTAATAAACACTCCCCGAATAAAAAGAAAACAACAGATGTTACCTGATTGCGCTGACATAATTTAAAAATGCATAAATAGCAACGTGGCCTGTACTGTATCTCGGCTAGTGTGTTAGCTGCTACCTCGGCTTTTTATTACCGGTTGCGTCAGCGATATATCATTTTAAGACAGTAAATCATCCAAAACTCTCATTAATAAACACTCCCCGAATAAAAAGAAAACAACAGATGTTACCTGATTGCGCTGACATAATTTAAAAATGCATAAATAGCAACGTGGCCTGTACTGTATCTCGGCTAGTGTGTTAGCTGCTACCTCGGCTTTTTATTACCGGTTGCGTCAGCGATATATCATTTTAAGACAGTAAATCATCCAAAACTCTCATTAATATCCCTCCCCGAATAAAAAGAAACTACAGATGCAGACATAATTTAAAAATACATTATTAGAAAAGTGTGTGTGCTACTGATTCGGCTAGCTTGTTAGCAGCGAACATAAATAATCTGCCGTGATAATTGGCTTCATACACTCACAGTGTATAAAGTAAAACAACATGAACTCACGTAAAATATATAGTTTATAATCTAAAACACTACACACCTCCGATTATGTTTACACAAAGACTTACTCATCTCCTGGACAGTCTTCCGATGGTCCCTGCGTTGTTTGCATGGTAGCTCCTGTGGGACTTTCTTCTGTAGATTTTCTTTTAAAAATAGTAGGAATAGCATCCGGTTTTAAAAGTCTTCTCCATCTTACTGGTAATCCAAAAGATTCTTGTAAACCAGGTCTTTCCAGATAACAATCGGCAGTAAAATGGTCGCTGCAGACATACGAGTAGGAACCCACCGGTCCTTGTCTGGTCCATTCTGATTCTTGTCGAAGTTTCTCATCTTTTGGAAATTTGTGAAGAATCACTTGTTCACTGCTGATATTAGAACACCCAAATGCGCTACAACGTGACGGCATTTTTCAAGTTACACAAAAAAAAGAGGCGATCTTTCAGGAAATGAATCTCTATGGCAAGCAGTTAACACACAAAACAAACGGGCAAGGCTCTGCCTTCTGCCCGTTGTGACGTTGATGACTGGCGACGACGACTGGTGATGACGTATTGCGGAAATGCGCGGAATTTTAGGGGCGTATCCCAGCAAGTACCAGAGAAAAACATTACCATAATTTAGAATAAAAATTTTACATATTTATAATTTATTATGCAAAAACGACCAGAGCTCAATGATATAAGATATATATGTTCTGACAAATATTCAAATTTACAAAATCATGTCACAATACCTTTAAACAAGCCTTGAGGCCGAACAGAATTATTTGCACCAAGATGACAACACAACAGTAAGTGTTGGCTCCTAAGGCTCAGTGTTTGAAATCCCTCCTGCAGGTTGACTACATGCAGTTAAGGATCACTGTTGCAGCTGCAATTTTAGAATAAAAGCTGTAAAATATAAAAAATAAAAATAAATTCTGGAAAGTGCAGCAATGTGGAGTCATATCCAGAATCCTTAGACAGAAAAAAATGGATCTAAAGTTATACAACAACAGTGTAAGCTTTAAATGAGACAGTGATGTTCTCAAGTAATTCTCTGTTGATTACCGTATTTTTTGGCCTATAAGTCATGTTTTTATGCACAATTTACATTCCTCACCACTTATAGGCCGAAGCAACATACAGGTAGTCCCCGAATTACGAGCGCTCTGATCTGCGAGGTCCCAGACTTACGAGCTGCACATTTTTGGAAAAAACGAAAAAAATACCGAGTTTTCATGTGTTTTTTCACTTCAGTTAGCAAGTTAAGCATATAAACACACGTTTCCGATCATTTTTATGCACTCAAAAGTAGTTTTTAGATGAAAATAGAGTGTTTTTAGGTGCGCTGGCGAAATTTACGAGCGGACTTCCGGGTTGCGAATTCTTGGAAAAAACGAAAAAAATACTGAGTTTTCATGTGTTTTTCCACTACAGTTAGCAAGTTAAGCATATAAACACACGTTTCCGATCATTTTTATGCACTCAAAAGTAGTTTTTAGATGAAAATAGAGTGTTTTTAGGTGCGCTGGCGAAATTTACGAGCGGACTTCCGGGTTGCGAATTTTTGGAAAAAACGAAAAAAATACTGAGTTTTCATGTGTTTTTTCACTACAGTTAGCAAGTTAAGCATATAAACACACGTTTCCGATCATTTTTATGCACTCAAAAGTAGTTTATAGATGAAAATAGAGTGTTTTTAGGTGCGCTGGCGAAATTTACGAGCGGACTTCCGGGTTTACGAGAGCAATGGCGGCCGTTCCAAATTACGAGATTTCCGGTTTACGAGCGCCCCCTTGTGACGGATCTCGCTCGTAAATCGGGGAATACCTGTATTTATGGATTTTTTCCCCATACTGTATTTATAAACCAAATTTTTGGCTGAGATATGACCGTTTTCATTCATTCTGACTGGAAAAAAAAACGACATTACCATTTTAAGACACTAGATGGGAGCAGAGTACTAGTAGCATTAAGGCATACCGTTGTATCATGTAATAGGTGAAAGTGGCTATAATGACAAATTCAAAAACGTTCAAGACAAAAACAACTGGACTTTATTTATTATACTTTATTGTTTTTTTTTCCTCTAACTTTTTTGAATTTACCATGTCCTAGATGACTGAGAATCTTCGCCAGCTATTAATGATACAATCAGCTTGTCAAAGCCTTTGTTCTGCTCGCTCATTGGAGAAACCATCAAATCAACTTCATTTACCTGCACCGCCCTGATGAAATGCAGCTAATTTGACCTTTAAAATGCATTTAATAAGTAAAAGTTCAACTGAGACACACCCTTGCTATAATTTTGAGCAAACAAATAATTGTTTTTAGGTGGTTATTTTGTTAAATCTGCACAGCGACTCGTTGCTTGCACGCGTTTACTTCCGCGTATTGGCTTTTGAAATGCAGCTGATTTGACCGTTAAAAGTGCATTCATTAAGGAATAGTTAAATGGAGAAACACCTTTACTATGATTTTGAGCAAAAAAAATTGTTTTTAAGTGTTAATCTTGTTAAATTCTTGTTCAAGTCCTCCCATGCACGCTTGGCAGTCCATCGATTTTTGGCACAACACCAGCCCACATTTCCGGGTTCGGCCCACATTTTTGAGTTGTCGGCGGTGACGCGTAATAAACGTGATGTGTCAGCGGTGACGCATCATAGATGTGACATATACATCAAAGTGACATATTTAAGGATTTTTCCACTTTTTTTATACTTATATGGACTGCTGCGACTTATAGGGTGGTGCGACGGATAGGGTGGAAAAATACGGTATTTGTCAATAGTACCTTTTCATTTGTGACATAAATCACAGAACACAGTGTACGAAGAAAAGAGCAGAAGTCCAGGCAGCTAATGTGCACCGTGTGCACACCTACACCCTCATTGACTTCCATTGAAACTGAGTTCAGACTGTTTTCTTTAAAACCTGAAGTGGAGGGTCTCTTTAACTGGTCATGTCATGCCTGAAGAGCAGGGCTGTATACTCTCTCTCTCCTTTTTGCTTTCCAGAAGAGGCAGGAATCACAATGGAAAACAGTGATTCTGCTAGTTTTTAGTGGATCTTCTATTATTCAGCAGGTTCTTTTTTGTAGTATTATTCCACTATTCACTGGTGCCCCCATAAATTCTCAATCATTCTGTTCTGATTTAAACCTTTAGGTGAAGGAGGATTTAAATGTCAGGTTTACTTGGATAGGACCCAGAATGCGGACAGTCTCTAGGAGCTCAAATAAGCATAACTTTATCATAATAAAACCAAAAGCTGGCATGACAACTTCTAACAACAAACAAACAAACAAAACAAAAAAACATAAGGAAATGCGTAGATGAAAAACTCTGGAGCAAACCACGTTGTGGTACAATATCTGCTGTTACGTGAAGGGCAGGACACAGAATATAAAGACAAGGTTAAGTGGAAGACTGACTGCAGCTAAGGCTAATGAGGAATGATGAACAGGTAAAGTGGGCGTGGCAGGATGACTGGATAAAAACAGGAAATGACTGAGGACAGGTGAATGATGGCACAAATGAACCACACAAGTACTGTAAAGTAAAACACAAGTAAGTAATACTCTATACAAGATAGCAATAACTCCAACAAGAGAGACTATAAAAAGACCAAAAACAGACTGGACAAGATCGAAACTGAACTGGGGTAACATGAGTAAACAAGGACTGATCAGGTAAAGACACAGGTTAAACAAAAGAATCCAAGTATAGAAAACAGAACATGATGAACAAAAGGGGAACTAAGTCTTATCTAAAATGCAACCAGCCATCAAAAGGAACCAAAATAGATTCTAACAAAACCTCTGGAACATGAAGGACAATCAGATAAAGGTTTTAACTTGAAGTTTCAAAGTAAAATGTGGTACTCTTAAATAAGTCAATTTATTTGAAAACTCTTTCCAAACTTTGTGCTTAAACTCAGGAGTGCCAACATTCCTGACGAGTATTTGTTGTGCCTGGAGAAACAGAAATTTTAGTTTGGTCAAGTATTTGTTGCAAATAGGTTTCTCTTATAGAATCAGTTCAAAATAAAAGTTTCTCTTTAATAAATGATGACCTGCAACAGAATCTTCCTGCTGATCCAGTATTTATGAAACCACCACTCTGTGTGGTTCTCCTCTGGCCTGGTTGGATAATAATGCATGAAATGGATTTTTATTCTGAAACCATTTTTCTTGTTTGTTTTCCTGCCTTCCTCAGACACATCCCATGGTTCTGGAGTACCGGCCACGTATTGACTTTGGCTGAACCACACCTGCAAAAAGAAGACAACAAGCACGCACACACATAATATATGCACTCAATCACATCCATCCATTGTTTTTACTCATTTCTTCCTTTTTGGGTCAAGGGGTCACTGGTGTCCATGTCCAGCCATCACTGTATGAGAGGCAGGGGACACCCTGGACAAGTCTCCAGTCCATAACAGGGACACAGAGACAAACAACCATTCACTCTCTCACCTAGGGACAATTTAGAGTCACCAATCAGCCTAACATACATGTTTTTGGTCTGAGGGAGGAAACCGGAGTACTTGGAAAAAAACCACGCAGCATGGAGAGAACATGCAAACTCCACCCAGAAAGACCCCTGGCTGAGATTTGAACCGGCGACCTTCTTGCTGAGAGGCAACAGCGCTATCAACTTTAAACATGCCTAAAATGTGCAGATAAAGATAGATTTAAATGTATTTTTGTACAGCTCATGATGAAGTGCTTTTGTTGTTGCAGTAAAAAGCTTTCATGCCGCATAGAATAATATATGCTATAATATATGATATTTTTAAATGTATGTCCCTGTGCCTAAATACCTGTTTGAATCAGAACTTACGTATGAACAGATCTCCAGTTTGCCTGTTTAACTAACTGTAGATTAAATGTTGATTTTCTACCGTAGACTCTTTTGTGTATTTATTTTTTGGCTTTAGTTTTGATCACTTTTAATCTTTCTTTTCATAAATGTGACCCATCACATCAAACAGAGGTTTAAATTAAATTTGGTCAAACTAAACTAAATACATTTTCATATCCCTGGACTTTTGTCCCTGCAAAGAGGGAATTGAGGCTCAGTGGAATTAACCTGTATAAATAAAAGTTGAATGGATGAAAATCACTCTCCATTGTGCCCCATGTCCCCACCCGCCAGCCCATCTATCCCTCTGTCCATCCATCCATGTGTTCTATGAGCTGGATAACTTGAAAATTAAGTGAGATATCAGCTTCCATTTTGGTGTGTAGTTTTCAAATTGCTTAAAGGTATAGTTTCCTGAAATGGTGGTGGCTGGTGCAGTAGATGAAGATTATGAATGGTGGCCAAGGCCACCATCACACCTGGTGGTTGTGGATAAGCTCGCCTTGGACAAGCCTTTTTTTTTTTTATACCTCATACACAGTGTAACTCCTACCCACTTGAAAATGTTTTACCAAAAATATGGTTCACTTTCATTTCCTGTTCAATTCCAGTTCAGAAAAACACTCACCTTGAAAACTACTAACATCCGTCCATCCATCTCTCCAACATCTTTTAATTGGTAAATGGATATGGGCAGCTGTGGCTGAGTAGTTAGAGCAGTTATCTTCCAATGCAAGATTTGGGGGTTCAAATCCACCAGTAGTCACATGCCAAAGTGTCCCTGTGCAAGACACTGAACCTCTTATTGCCTCTGATGTGTGTCCCATCAGTGTATGAATGTGAGAAAGCTCTGATTAGTCTCTTTAGAATGATTTGTTCAATTAGCTTTGTAGATCTAGTAGAGTGCTCTATGAAAGGGTAAATGAGGCACAGATTGTGTTGCAAAGTGCTTTGTGTATCTTGATCCGATAGAAAGATGCTATATAAGTACAGTCCATTATCTATCCATCATCTTTTACCCGTTTCTTCCTTTTTTGCGTCGTGGAGGGTCACTGGTGCCCATGTCCAGCTATCACTGTGAGAGGCGGGGTACACCCTGGACAAGTCTGATGGTTTGGGGTGCCATGCCATCTGCTGGTGTTGGTCCACTGTGTTTTCTGAGGTCCAAGATCAATGAAGGCATCTACCAGGAACTTTTAGAGCACTCCATGCTTCCTGGTTGCTGACCAACTTTATGGAGATGCAGATTTCATTTTCCAACAGGACTTGGCACCTGCACACAGTGCCAAAGCTACCAGTAGCTGATTTAAGGACCATGGTATCCCTGTTCTTAACTGGCCAGCAAACTCGCCTGACCTTAACCTCGTAGAAAGAAGAGGGTTAATCCCATTGGGCCTCGGGGACTCTTTTACAAGAGAGACCTGAAAATGTGATACACCAGACCCAACAGTTCAAAAGAGCTGAAGGCCACTATCAGAGCAACATGGGCTCTCATAACACCCGAGCAGTGCCACAGACTGATCCACTCCATGCCACGCCGCATTGCTGCAGTAGTCTAGGCAAAAGGAGCCCCAACTGGAGTACTGTACATGCTCATACTTTTTGTGCTCATACTTTTCCGTTGGCCAACATTTCTAAAATCCTTTTTCTAATTGGTCTTAAGCAGTGCTTATTTGAAACGAATCTTGCCAGAACAAGATCCGGGAACTCTCATTTTGACCGGGTGTGTTCTGGCAACGGTTTGTTTGGATCCGGCAACTCAAATCTCCGGACGCCTGACAGAATCTGAGCTGCTCTATTCACACATAGGCTGGTTGTTGCTCTCTAAAATAGTAATTTCAATTCAACCTTTATTTATACAAATTGTTAGTCTCATTGAGCCTCGAGAACTCATTTTCAAGAGAGATTATTTGATCAATTTAATCAAATGTTTACAAAATGTAGGTAAACATAGATGTTTAACAACCTGTTGAAAGGCACCAATATGTAGGAAATGGCATCTCTTTTATTCCAAATTTTCTTGAGGAGGACCCACAAACACCAACCCCCCACGGCCGGACCGCCCGCTATTTGTGTTCGGGCATCAGTTGGTTTACAAATTAAGCCCTGGTCTTAAGTAATATTCTAATTTTCTGAAATACTGAATTTGGGGTTTTCATTAGTTGTCAGTTATAAACATCAACATTAAAATAAAGTAACATTTGAAATATATCAGTCTGTGTGTAATGAATGAATATAATATACAAGTTTCACTTTTTGAATGGAATTACTGAAATAAATCAACTTTTTCACGATATTCTAGTTGAATAACCAGCACCTGTACATATAGTCCAGAGTGAGAATGACAATGTAGCTGTAGACTAAAAGTGTCTCCTACCGCAGTGGAAGGATGGGGATTCAACCGATCGCCTGGTTCGAAATCAGGGTTAGCTCGCCATCCTCAACAATAGACAGGAACTTGGCATGTGTGAAACAGACCTAATACATTGCTTGTTTGTTTTCTACTGTACAACACTTTGGTTTGTGAGAGTATGACCTTCTGCAGCTCCTGGATCCAAGATGGCCACCAATTAACACAACCTGCAGGTTACCTAGTCATTAGGGATCCAGCTGTACTTAAAGACCGTGTAAAGTGAATTTCAATATTTTCTTCAATAAACATTATAAATGTCATAATTGTAATCTTGTAAATGAGTAAAAAGTCTCAAAATTGTAGCTCAATTAATTTTGGAGTTATAGATCAAACTGTGTATAAAGATATGTCTGTTTCAGGATTTTTTAGGCGTGTTTTAAATGTGACCGCGTTTCGTCACGCGGTCTTCTTAAGTATAGCCCCACCCCCTGCAGCTCCAGCCGTATAAATTAGTTCTTCGCCTCGGTGGAGCCGTTCACTCGCGAATCGCAGATAGCATCAGATAGCAATAGCTATAGCTCCTTTTTTGCTAAGAAAATGCGACAGGTCCATTGCATACTTAGTTATCAACGTGATTACTCTATATTTTAATCACCAACACAGACCCCGCATGCGATGTGACCGGGTCGGACCGGGTGCAGCGAGTCCGCTCATCTTCTAAAATAGCGCTTATTATTAAACACATAACAGCGGAGTTATGAATTATAGTTGTGTCCTCAACTTTAAAAACAAAACCAGAGTTGTTTGTGCACTAAAAACAGCGTAACTCTTGGAAAAAGGAGCTGCTGCCTGTTACAGCCAGAACTCAGATAAAAACAGAGCAGGTTTAACTGCGGTAAAGTTAGTTTCACGTTGGAAGTTGGATATTCGAGCTCCGTGGCTTCAGGGGTGCGTTGCTCTCGTCAGTCCGCTTCATGGAGTCTGATTTCGGGCAGCTGCTCACGGTCCCTAAGCGAACCATGACGTCTCTGAGAAGGGGCAGACTCAGCGCAGCTGCCCGAAATCAGACTCCATGAAGCGGACTGACGAGAGCAACGCACCCCTGAAGCCACAGAGCTCGAATATCCAACTTCCAACGTGAAACTAACTTTACCGCAGTGCAGGTTTACTGGATCTCTGCTGCACCTGTCTGCCTCTCCACACACAGCTCAGGCTGTGAAGAACGATGCCGACCGTCACAGTGGTCACTGTCTGACTCAGAGTCTGAGTCTGGCTCTGGAGGTTCAAATGAGTAGGGCTGGAGAACTCCAGCCTTCGCGAACATCTTCAGGGTGCAGGACTCGGCGCAGTACTGCGCTGAAACCACGCCCACGCGCTGACACGCCCCCAGCGTTTCAGACCAGGGCACAATTATGTTTTTTCATTATTTTTGAGACTTAATTTTATAAGGTAAACAATGTTTTTAATCAGTCAGATTTATATGGGTGATTAATAACACATATTTATGCCGTGTGACAAACTCAAAACACACATTTAATTTTACTTTACACGGTCTTTAAAGGGGACCACATATTCAAAATTCACTTTTTAATGGTTTTTTTACTCAACTTTGGGTATTTACTTCATAAAAAAACAGTCCTAAGGCCAAAAAAATGCACCCAGTGGTTTATTTACTCTAAGTAGATTTATTTATCTTTGATAAATACACTTCGTTTCCCACTTCCTGCGGTTTGTGACGTCACAAACCGCAGCCAACCACCTCAAACCTGAGTCCAGCCCCTCACCTAGCAACCCCTGGTGATGCTCCACCCACTTCAGTATTAAACACATGACTGTTGTTTTTCATGATTTCATCTCATCTTTTGTTTATATGTTCTTAATTTCATGTGTACAGCACTTTGTTGCAGCTGTGTTTTTTTTAAATGGCTTTATAAATAAAGTATAATTGTTATTTTTATGTTTTAGTTCAATTTTTAGTGTATTTGCGATCGCTCCCAACGCGCAGCCGGGAAAAATTAAACGAGCGGACCCCCGGCGTAGGGACCGGTTGCGACGGGACCCTCTTCTGGCGCGATGGAGCGGAGCTTCAACTGTACAGCCTCGTTTCAGCCTCGCAGCAGCGAGGACCTTCTCCTTACGGATTAATTTACGGGAGACACTTGGTGAACTTTGTGTTGTCTTGACTGGAACAGCGATAACTCCCAAAATCGCCGCGTGCAACGAGCGGAGCTGGCGAACACCGGAAGAGGAACAAGCTAACATTAGCATCGGATTCGGGTGGTCTCATGCTAAAAGGAGCAGCAAATTGCGGCGCGCTCAGACGGGTTTCGGTAAGTTATCTTAAGCTAACACTAACAGTAAGTCAAATGAGTAATAAAAAAAGAGCTTTTTTTTCCATTTATAGATGGCCTCCCTTCACACCTTTTAGCCATCCTCTCACTCCAATTTTTTTTTTTTTAAGAGAGAAAGAAAGAAAAGAGAAAGTAAGACAACAAATCAACAATTATCAACCAAAAGAGCACAAGGCAAACACACCCAACCTCCGTCCACAATCCTGCAAAGCACATGACAGAACACAACAATGGAACATACATGCATAAAGACTAATAATATTCATGAGCTTGCAGTAGAATTCTATAAATACACATACCCATATCTACAAATATATATATACAGTAGTATACATACATATACTTTTATATTCATTTATATATACCCATCTACATATCTACAAATATATATATACAGTAGTATACATACATATACTTTTATATTCATTTATATACCCATCTACATATCTGCATATATCTATATATACATCCCTGCATCCATTTGTGTGTGGTTGTGAGCATGCATAAGTGTATAAGGTTCCTCCAATAGAACATTTAGTAGCGACTGTGAAGCATCAGAGATCCGTCCCCCCAAAGCCCGAGGCAGACGAAGGAGCGATCAAAGCCCAAGACCCCAGGAAGGACCCCGAGCCCAGAGTCCCCAGGACCGCCCGAACAGGACGAGCCACTAGCCCACTCCCCAGATCCTACCAAGGGGAAGAACCGGACGAACCCCTACCAGCGACCACATACAATGACCCCCCGGTGTCGCCCGCGACAAATTCACAGGCCCCCGCCGGAGCCCGCTGCACCGACGTAGCCCCAGGGCCGGTCACCGAGGCCCGGGCACCGGGGACGCCCACCCCTCAGGCCCAGACCCGACCGGACCAGAGGGCACGAGCCCCACCAAGCAGCCACCAGGCCGTGCCGACAAACGCCCAAGCGCCCAACCCCAGATAGTGAGGGCCCCAAGCACGCCCGCAGGCAAGGGAACACCCACCGGGGGGGCAACAACACATTACAGATACTGGCTGTTACAGAGGGCGTAAACAGATCTTTGAAGGGCGTGGACTTCAGAACTCAGTATCAGAAACTGGTCGTTCAAAACGAAAGTTAAAAATGGCAGAATTAAAAAGGGTATAATTAATTATCTAAGAATTATTTTGTGTATTAAAATGAATTAATATTGTCAAGATAGCACACAGACATAACATAAAAAATTTAAAGACCTATATGTGGTCTCCTTTAAGGCTGCAGTCGAGTTCTACTCTCCGCTGGAGCACTTACCATACCTCCCTTCATGGTAGTATGCTTCTGCCTCTTTCTTTTTATGATCGGAGTTGCCTGTGTCTCCTTGTGTTCCTTTGTGACCCATTGTTCTGGATACCAGTGCCTCCTGGACCTTGCCTACAGCCTCTTGCCTTGTGTTCCTCCTCCATGGCTCCTCGAACCAACACCATTTTCCATTCACCTCCAACTCCTGTAAGGAAACAGAATTATCAAATTACTGTTCAAGACTCACCTTACCTCTGTGGATCCACCTGACGTATCTCCTCGTGTTCCAGAGTTCTCAGTTGAGGATCAACTGTATCATATTCACTGTAAATAATTAAACACTGTTAAACTCTTATTCCCCTCTGAGTCTTGCTTGTCTCAGTCTCGTGTTCTCTGGGTCTCCTGAGTTATGACAGAAATGCTCCAGCCAAAACAACATACCCAGAACGAGACCGGGGACAAGCAAGTATCTCTCCCCTCTCAGATTAAACAAATTGACAACCTCAAATCCAAGTTAGAGAAGATCATCTCTCAACAAGAGACCAGCCATATCAACATGGCGGAACTATGTTGTTTTCATTAAATCAAAAGTTTACCTCACCCTTCTCGGCAGCATTGCCGGCCCAGACCAGCCCTAGCCCTGTGGTTTCTACATCAAATTTAATTTAATCAGAGACTCCAGAGATCAATTTCAAATCCTCTGCCTTCTTCTCAGGAAGTCCTGACCATTTTGGAGGCTTCTTACTTCAATGTAAGCTCGCTTTTCATAAAGCCCTTCGATTATATGCTTCAGATGATTCTAAGATTACTTACATTATCAGCTAACTTAAAGATGAGGCCCTCAGTTGGGCGGAATGCTTCATGTCGACCCATGATACAGATTCATTAAGTTTCAACACTTTTTAAAGGGGTTTATAAAAGTTTTTAATCACCCTCTACAGCGATCCGAGGCCGTAAAGCATCTGCTTGGACTACGTCAGGGACGCAAACCGGCATCCCGACACGCCCTCGAATTCCGTAACATCGCCGCTCGAACCGGCTGGGATGAGAGTGCTTTGTTTGGAACTTTTCTTAAACTCTTTATCTGATTAAATTAAGGACCAGTTAGCCTTTCGTGACGAATCCAAGGATTTGGACGAGCTGATTTTGGTCGCTGTTCGCCTCGACGAACGCTTCCGGGAGAGGCAGCGTGAAAAGGACTACAAGACCCAGGCACTTCACACTTCTGGGTTCTCCACCAATATGATGGGCCGTTCCGCCTACAAACCCAGGTATGAGAACTATGTTTCCCAAAAACATGTGTTAATAGAATCTCAGCGTACACCTGTCACTCCACTCAGACTCAGAACCGGAGCTGATGCAAGTAGATCGGACTCGACTTTCTACTCAGGAGAGGCGAAGACGGTTGAGCACTAATGCTTGCATTTACTGTGGGAGACAAGGTCACTTTATCACTCTTTGTCCTTTTCGGGGAAACAAGAACTCCCACCAGTAGAAGGGAGAGTACTGGTGGGAACATCTTCATTTTTTGTCTACCTCCCGCTTAACTTTACCTACAGTCATCCACATTAATCAAGATTGTTTTCCTGTAATGGCTTTAATAGACTCCAGTGCAGAAGAAAATTTAATAAGCAGCGACAATGTTTCAAAACTTTCCATTCCTTCCCAGGCTCTTCAACACCCCCTGGCTGTTACTGGAATCACTGGACAGAAACTCACCCAAATTCAGTACAAAACGGTTGGGGTTCACCTGATCTCCTCAGAAAACTATTCTACATCATCATTAGGTCAGTGAATTTTTCATATTCGACTCACCTGAAACTCAACTGATTCTTGGGTTCCCTTGGCTGCAGAAGCGTAACCCCAGAATAAATTGGTCCCAAGGATGAATTGAGGGATGGAGTGACACTTGTCGCCAGCATTGTTTGAGAGCAGCAGTCTCCAGTCAGGTTAAAGGCTCCAGTATAGCTCTGCGTTCGGCCGACGCCGGTCCGTGCGCGTGTTCTGTGCGCAGGCAGTTCACTCCCATAGCTCAGCGTGAGGCTCCAGCGTTTTCGCACCAAATTCTTGACGTAATTTATAATCATAATAATAATGAATTCAATTTATAATGCACTTTTCATTAACGAAAATCTCAAAGTGCTACAAAGTGCAACAAAAATCAAAGATCAAATAAAAACAAGTGATAAAATCAAGTAAATCAATGATAGTATCAACTAAGATTAAAGGTAAAATCATGTGGAGGCAGAGTAGGCTCGCTTAAAAAGAAAGGTCTTTAAGCCTTGTTTAAAGTCAACCAGTGACTGTGGAGCTCTCAGGTAGTCAGGGAGGGAGTTCCATAGGCGGGGGGCAGCCACACAGAATGCCCGGTCTCCCATGGTCCTTAATTTGGTTCGTGGAATGTGAAGGAGATTACTGTTCTGTGATCGTAGAGACCAGGGGCCTCATGTACAAAGACTTGCGTGGATTTCTTACTGAAAAGTGCCGCACGGTCAAATCCAGAAATCTGCGTACGCACAAAAAAATCCAGATGTATCAAACTGTGCATACGCCGGTATCCACGCACATTCCTTTTGTACATCACAACCAACGTGGGATTGAGCGCACATGAGAGAGTGGCCGACTCCGCCTTTGACACGCCTCCATATAAATATGCAAATTCATTTAAATATGCCCTGCACGTTAGGAATGTCGTCTTTGCTCTATTGCAAATCATGTCGAAACGTGGAAAAAAGAGTAACTTCACGGACTGTGAACTGGAGACACTTCTGAGTGACACAGAGAGGCACAGAAAAAGGTTTTGTCTGGCACGCTCAGCGCACAACAAACCGTCCACTTTTAAATGGAAAGTTGACCCAGCTGTTTTAACATGCATTGATAGATCAGTGGTTAGCGTGCCCGCCTTTCGTCCCGAAGGTCATGAGTTCGACTCCCGCATGGTACAACGTTTATTTATTTTTTTAATTCATTCCAGATTTAAAGAACACAAGAGAAACTGTTTAGAATGAACAACATGAAATGAAGGCAAAAGGGGATTTCTTGTGGTTTTTTTGTTAATAGTTTTCTTGTGTTCTTTAAATCTGGAATGAATTAAAAATAAAGACAAACGTTGTTTTCATTTAAATATACCCTGCAACAGAGAAATATCGTCTTGTCCCATCATGCATCACGTTCTTCAACTGCTAAAACAGCTAAGAATGAACAAAAAACAAGAATTTAAGCTGTGCAGAACTATTCAGTCTTTCTGTTTGTTATATTTTTTGCAGGTTGTATTCTGATTGCGTCCATGTGGATGTAATAATTGTTCATCATGTGTGTTTGGGTGGAAATAATCATTATTCCCACCATGAACAGTTTCCAGAATCGCCTGTAGGTGTCGCCAAAGGAACACAAACCACAGAAACGTGCCTACGCCAAGCCTGGAGCTGGCGTGAAAATGTACTTGGATGCGCACATATTCACGTTCAGTTCAGTTTTGATACATACGGGGTTTTGCGTGGATAGTGACGTACGCACGGTTTTTGTGCGCACGCACGGTTGATGCACGGTTTTTGTGCGCACGCACGGTTGATACATGAGGCCCCTGAAGTCCAGCGGACGCCTTTCGAAGGGCTGCCATGTTTCTGGTTGAAAACACTTCAAGATAATTCACTCCCTCACTCTTCCTTCTTCCTCCTCACTCTTAAACGTTTTCTTATCCACCCTTGCCAGAACTTTAGGCTAAATGCATGCAGATATAAGTTATTCTAAGATCCATAACTTGTTCTGTTGTTCCTAGAAGTTACGGACGCGTAATTCACCTTTGCTGAAGTTAATTTATAGGAAATTGATCAATCAATCAATGTACATATGTATGATTCTGTTAATAAATGATTCATCTCCTGGTGGATCGACATAAACTAACGTTTCCTGCCTTTTACATCTCATCATCTGATCACAGATTTATTGTTTAATCCATGAAAAAGAAGAGAATTTGTGATATAATTGATGCTAAGATTGACAGGTAGCACCTGCCCATTCTTACATTTAGTGTACAGTACGGCTCAGTAAATCTGACCGTAGATATACTATTACATCCATCTATCTATATCTGTGTGTGTGAGGGGGGTGTAATATACCGTATTTTCCAGTCTATAAGTCGCACATTTTTGCCTAATTTGCATGCCCTACGACTTATAGAGAGGTGCGACATGTTTATGGATTTTTTCCCATGTTTTTAGACACATTTTTGGCTCAGATATGACCGTTTTTCAATTTGGCCAAATATGGTGCAGTACCACTTTTGGCCACTAAGGGTGCAGGCAGTACCAGTATCGACTGCTAGGGGCACAGGCAGTACCAGTATCGGCCGCTATGGGCGCTAAAGAGACCTTTAGTCTGTTTACGTACAGACGTACCTGTAGGAGTTTCCTGTTGTTTGTGTATTGAGAATAAAAACCCATCACCCAGCCCCAAATCTCTGATAGTGAGTGGGAGAAGACAAAGAACAAAAAGATGACCAGAACTGCGAGAGAGAGTAGAGAAATGCCGCAGAAGAGGAAAAGTTATACAGCCGACTTCAAGCTGTAGGTCATCAGATATGCAGCGGAGTATGGAAACCGGCAGCTGACCGGCACTTTGGGGTCAGCGAGAAGCTGGTCCGGGACTGGCGGAAAGTGGAGCGATCACTCACCAAAATGAAGCACTCCAAAAGGTTGAACCGGGACCACAAAGCCTGTTGGCCGGAGGTAGAGGAGAGGGTCAAGGCATGGATACTAGAGGAGCGCGCGTCAGGCCGAGGACTCTCAACTGTCCACCTATGGCTGTACACCATGGTGTTGGCAAAGGACCTGGACATCGCAGAGTTTGCTGGGGGGCCGTCGTGCTACTTCAGATTTATGAGGCGCCACCATCTTTCTATATGGACGCGTACCACGATGTGCCAAAAACTCCTGGCGGACTTCGAGGAGAAAGTAACCAGCTTTTGCGCCTTTGTCTCCCGCCAGGTAAGCTAACACATTTTTTTGTGTGTTTATATTGCTAAATTTTAAATATTTAAAATAGGTAGATACAGGTCTGTTCGCTCGCTCACAACGGGTCTGTGGCTGTGCGCACTCGTTTTGTTTACTGTACGGTAATGTCTCCCTTTTTCTCCTGCCAGTTCCAGGCCCACGGAATTGCTGCGGACCACATCATCAACATGGACGAGGTGCCATTAACTTGTGACATCCTGATGGGCCGCAGCGTCTCCCAGAAAGGAGAAAAATCAATAAATATTTTGACGACAGGCCACGAAAGAGGCTGCGAGAGAAAAGTCCCACTTTACAGTGGTTCTGGCATGTGGCGTGGATGGATCAAAACTCTCCCCCATGGTCATCTTCAAGAGGAAGACCATGCCTAAGGAGGACGTCACCCCCCGTGTTGTAGTGGCCGTGAACGAAAAAGGGTAGATGGACGAAAGCATGATGGTCGTGTGGCTGACCAAATGCTTCATCCATCGGCCTGGCGGCTTCTTTAAAACCAAGAAGGCGTTGCTAATAATGGACAGCATGAGACCCCACATCACCCCCGCCATGAAACACAAGGTAAAGAATTTGAACACAGTCCCAACAATTATCCCAGGTGGACTAACCAAAGTCCTACAGCCATTGGACATACCGTATCAGTTAGCCGCAGCTTCAAATGTGCTCTTCGGAATCTTTTGGAGGAATGGATGGTTTGCGGGGAGCACAGTTTCACGGCCACAGGGAGAATGAGGCACGCCACTTTTTCACAAGTCCTGGTGTGGATCGACAAGGCCTGGACCTCTGTGACCACAAGAACCATTCAGGCCGGATTAAAAAAGGCTGACATCATCCCACCGTCAGCTGGAGCTGAGGACTCAGAGAGCAGTGAGGAGGAGGAGATGGAGGGAGAGGGACCTTTGAACAATGGTAACCTTCCTCGTTGGTTGGCTGAACTTTTTGCCAGCAACACAGAGGACGAGGAATTTAATGGTTTCGGAAAAAAATGTAAAATAAATATCTGTTTCTGTCATCTTTATGGGCGGGTGAGCGTGTAGTCATTTTAAAGCAGCTTTATTTATGTCGTTGTAACCGTCAAAGTGCATTTATTAAGAAAAGTTAAACTAAGACACACTTTTACAATAATGTCAGCTAACAAATATTTTTTAGGTGTTTATATTGCTAAATTTTAACGAAATGCAGGGTTTCCGCTAGCTGCAAAGCGGGTCTGGTCTGTGGGTGTGTGCACTTGTGTTGTTTACGTGGTAGCAAAACTATTTAAATTCAGCTGATTTGACCATTTTAATCATTTATTAAGAAAAGTCAAACTGAGATACACTTTTAAAATAATGTCAGCTAACAAATATTTTTTTAGGTGTTTATCTTGCTAAAATTAAAATACATGCAGGTCTGTTCACTGCTACTGCATGTCTGGTGCTGCGCGTGCTTGTTTTGTTTATGCGGTAGCAAAACTATTTAAATTCAACTGATTTGACCATTTTAATCATTTGTTAGGAAAAGTTAAACTGAGACACACTTTTACTATAATATCAGCTAACAAATATATTTTTTAGGTGTTTATCTTGTTAGATTTTAATGAAATACAGGGTTTCCACCCGTTGCGCGCACACGTATTGTTTCATCAGACGTAACAAAACAAATTCTTAAATCCAGCTTATTTCATAATTACGTTAATTTATTAAGGAAAAGTTCAGCTCAGACACATCTTTGCTATAATTTTCAGCAAACAAATAATTGTTTTTAAGTGTTAATCTTCTTAAAATCCTTGCTTCGTGCTCCTGTGGCAGACATTTGCAGCAGGGCAAAACACTCAGACCACATTTCCGGATTGTCAGCGGTGACGTAGGTGCGACTTAAATAAAGGTGCAACATGTTTATGGATTTTTCCAATTTATTGCCAATAATTGGACAATGCGACTTCTAGAGAGGTGAGACTTATAGACCGGAAAATACGGTAGGTCTTTTGCAACATTCTTTTGCAACATACTCCTACTCTATGAATAATTTGGGAAACCACCAGCTAAATACTCAGTGGAATTGAATTGAGCTTCAATAATAACACCATTAAACTTGCGTAACGTATGTTTTCACCTCATATATTAAAAGAGAAGTTTCTCGTTTCGTGGACTGACTCAGCACCGGCTTCCGTCCTGCAGGCTACATTGTGTCAATCTTTCACAGCCAATGGAACCTCCACGGACCTGCTCGGAAGAACACCTGAACACTGCTTTAAATTGCACATAATAATGTATGGTGGTGTTGAACCCCCAGGAAAACAGATAAGACAAAATGCCAGACTCTTGGCATTTTGTCCATAGTGTAAGAATTTACCAGTCACTATATAGACACAGAAAAAAAAAATTTTTTTCAGCTGTTCTATGAAAACAAGAGTGCTGCTGGCTTCCTTTCAGTTGGCTAATAAAAATCACCTGATGTCCCTGTTGTAAAAAAAAAAAAATCCTGATTACATAGGATAACAACAACAAGGCCTTTGTGTGGACTAAAGAGTCTAAAAACTCACAGAGGAGTCTCAAAAACAGCATAGCTCTTTATGCAAAGGATAGAACAACATAATTATCACATGAAAGTTTTTTTTATGCTGAAGAATATGTATTAATATTTTCTTCATATATTTTTGCCTCCTTGCAATTCCTTTCCTACATGTTTTCAACTTCAAATGCATGTGGGGACATGTGTTCTGGTCCTGACATCACAGCCATTCAGATTTGAACGGCTCATTGAAGCAAACAGATCTTCAAGATGTTCCCTTCAAAGAGTCACATCTCAACTCCTGAGTCCTGACTCAGTGTGAAGACTCTCATCTTTAACTCGAGTGAGTCAGTAACCAACCAGCTGTAGTGCATAACTCTTCTGGATCACTTGTGAAAGGTAAACACAATAACCATTTTGGAACCAGAAGACTTTTGACATAAACAATGGAATCTACTATAACCTATATCCACTTTGACATCCAGGCGGGGATCCCCAAAGACAGCTTTTCCACACAGGTAAAAATCTGTCAGCCATAATTTATAAGTTTACCTCAAGGCAAGAGAGAAAATCCTTTGTGAACTTGAAAGCTGTAGAATCAGTACTGCAAAGTCTTTTTTTTTCTTTTCAGTATCCTACAGATGACTTTGTAGCCAGAACATGACAGTTTCATTGCTTACAACATGCAATATCAAAGTCATAGTTTCTTTATTTGTCATTTGCATTATATGTGGTATGGAATAAAATTGTGTGCACGGGGTCCCAGTCACATCCAATAAAAGTATAAATTGTAAATAAAAACAGTAATAAGATCTAAGATATGAATTAAGAAATATGCTAAACTAAGAATAGGCTAAGCACTAGTAGTACAAAAACAACATGCCGAATAATAGAAGCACGAACATGAGTCTGTGTGAGCAGATGAGTACGAATGAACACAGCAACATGAAATTAATCAGCATGAGATTGATGAGAACCAGCAGCACATATCAACAATCAAAGTGGCATTACAGTAATATTTTCACAGTGATTATTCTGGTTAGAGATTCATGAGTCTAACAGCTTTAGGGTAGAAGCTGTTCCTCAGTCTAGTGGTTCTCCACTTAATGCTCCTTAACCTCTTTCCTGAGGGGAACGGGGCAAAAAAAGTGTGTGTTGGGTTAGTGGGGTCCTTATGATGCAAGTGGCTCTCTTCCTGCATCTAGAAGTGTAGATGTCTGTGATGGTGGGGAGGCTGACTCCAGAGTCCAATCATCCAGGGTGCTTTAGAGTTAGTTTGACTCTCTTTCAGTGGTCCTCAAATTAAATTCCTAAACCACAAAATGACTGCATGGATTTACTGAGTTAGTTTGTCACTCGTCATAAAAATATAAACACAAGGTGTATACCAATAGCTCACATTGCAGAAGGATTTAAATAGAGAATGTTTGTAGTTTTTGAGCTTTGTGTTTTTTAGGACTGGAATTGAAAAGGGAATGCAAGTAAACTTTAATGTTTTTGCAGCAAAATATTCAAGTGGGTAACACAGAAGTAGGAGTTTTTTACTTGTCTGAGGCGGTGCAGAGTGACTGATCCTGGCAAATGGAGAGAGTAATTTTAGCGGGGGGGGGGGGGTGATGGTCTTGGCTTCCATGCATTAATCTTTGTCCACCCCATTGATTTGAGAAAACTATACATTTAATATAAAAACAAGAAGAAATGTATATTTAGGGGTGGGCGATACTGAGAATTTTGGAATCGATCCGATACCAAGTAAATACTGTGCTAGAATCGCATACTTCGATACCGATTCCGATACTTGGGGGCGCTGTTGAGCCGCACAAAATTGAACAGTGTGAGTAACAAAATATTTGCCCATCACCTCTTTTACAACACACAGTTGTTTAAATAAAAGTCACCAGTGCAAAATAACAAAAAAGCAGCAATGTTACAAAAACATAACACTGTCAAAATCACAAAAACAGTGATAAGTGATAAACAAAAACAAAAAAAAGCGCGACAACAAAGCATCGATTCCACAGCGCTAGTATCGATTCGATACCAAGTACCACCTTGGTATCGATAGTATTGATACTAGAATCGATACGCCCACCCCTAGTATATATATAATTTTTTTATTTTTTATTTTTTTCCGGCTTCTCCTTTCGTCAGGGGTTGCCACAGCTAACTAGTCGCATGAAGACTTGGCAATTGTTTTTATGCCGGATGTCCTTCCTGACACAACCACAGACCACCGAGCTACCACAGCCCTCTGTGTGGAGCAGAGAGCTGATATCTAGGGTTCCCGGGGGAGCAGATGTGTGGGTTAAGGGCCTTGCTCAAGGGCCCAGAGTGGGGCAGATGAGGGTGGAGACAGGTGTGACTGCTTCACTTATTCCACCCACATTTTTGATGTTGTTGATACCGGGGCTTGAACTGGCAATCTTCCGATCACAAGCTCACCTTCTTAACCTCTGCCCCACCACTCACCCCACACACACACACACCCCACACACACACACACGCATACATACATACATACATACATACGTACGTACGTACGTACATACATACATACATACATACATACATACATACATACATACATACATACATACATACATACATACATACATACATACATACATACATACATACATACATACATACATACATACATACATACATACATACATACATACATACATACATACATACATACATACATACATACATACATACATACATACATACATACATACATACATACATACATACATACANTTGGGTTACTTTTATGTATAAATGCGGTGGCGACACACCCGTGTATTTGAGATTTAAACGTGGTTTTAGGGATTAAAAGATCATTCTATTTTTTGTTAATTTCGTGGCCGAATAGAATATATGTACGTAAAGTATTAAATAAATCCTTTGATTTTTGTAATTTCATCCTTTTAGGATCATTTTTGTTACTTTTCAGTTGGCAGTGTAGTGCAAATATTGATAACGCTGCCGGCTATATATAAATATATATATATAATATAGAAATATATAAATAGCGGATTAGATTAGCTTCCCCTAATTTTCATAAGACATTTGTGCTTTTGAAATTGTGGACCTAAAAAAATTAATAAGCATTTTAGAAATTGTGGAACCAATTTTTTTAATTAGCGGTGCACAGCTTTGGTTTCCCTCAGTCCCTCGGTGCAACAGTAACCATTTAAACACTAAAACACTGAAACATTTAAACATAAGCATAAAATAGTAAAAGTGTAGCACTGTCCTGAGTTTTTGCATAGTAGTATAAAAATTAACACTAAAACACTAAACATTTAATGAACATTTAATGACAAGGTTCAGTACTTGGACCCAAGTTGTTTATTTTATATGTAAATGATTTAACTTAAGTGTCCGATATCCTTAAATGTGTTTTATTTGCTGATTATACTTCCGTTTGGGTAAAGACATGGAACAGATGTTTGAGTTGATAAAGATTGAGTGTTAATACAAAATTGGTTTAAATTAAATAAGTCATCATTGAATGTTGAGAAAACTAATTTTATATTTAGTAAAACAAAATGACTTTGGACTTCTTTCTAAATTGATGGGTTTAAGATATGTAGAGTGAATGAGGTAAAATTTCTAGGTGTAATTGATCAATTGTCATGGAAACTGCATATAAATTTAGTAAAAACGAAAATATCCAAGTCCAATGCAGTACTGTATAGAGTAAGGGACTTATTGAATAATGCTTTGCAATACAAATTATAGTCCCGCATTCAACTTATTGTGTTAATGTTAGGGGTACAGCGTGTAAAACTACAAAGCCTATTTTTATTTTGCAAAACAGAGCTATAAGAATTATAATTGCCATATTGTTTAGTCAATTTAAATTACTTCAGTTTTATGATTTGGTAGACTAATAATCTTTTAGTTATGTATAAAGCTCAGAATTACTATAACTGAACATTCAAGCGTATTTTGTGGAAAAGTTGTTTTCTAAAGGGAACAGATATTTTTTTAAAACCAAAGTATAGAACCAGTTTAAAGGGTCGGTCTACTTCAACACAGGGAATAGGTCTATGGAATAGTTTGGAAAAGTCTGGTTTTAAAATTTAAATGAATTTAATTGTTTACCATCTCCATATTTTTATTTTACTGTGCCATTAGCTTGAACATGCCAGTTTTTAAACTGTCCTTGTGTTTCCATGTGGGGTGGTAATCCTCCTTGCATTTTTAGTTGTGGTATACCTCAAGGGTCCATTTTGGGTCCCATTTTGTTTCTCCTACACATGCTATTTATTTCAACTGCTACAGACTTACCCCATTTCAGCTTTAACGGTCTAATCAAAGACTTATTGTGGAACTGTGATCCTAAGTTGGGGTGGGGACCCAGACAAGTTTTATTTGAAAACCCGACTCGTCTTTGGGTGTGCCGAAACTCTGAATCCCTATCGTTCCACTGGTTAAGAATCTTTTTTAGACTTTTAAACTTAAGCAAATATCCTTAGTTATCAAAGCCAGTTTCAATTATGTGATATGCCCAAAGCAAAACTTACAACTTTAAAGGCACACTTTCAGACTGGACCACCAACACCAGTTTTTGGTTGTTAATCTCAGCATTGGCTGCCATTAGTCCAGAACGCTGTTGCACATCTTTTAACACAAGGTAGAAGGCAGGACCACACAGTTAGCTCATTTACAGTTTTACAGTTTTACATTTTAAGATTCCGACTAATTTTTAAAACGCTTTGCACCCTGTTGGTAATTTTAATTTTTTATAATCCAAAAAGCAAAGCACAACCAAGGGCAATTTTAATACTCAGGGGATTTTTAGCAACCACCAGACTCTGGAACAATCTGCTCACTGCTCTGTAGTTTATACTGTTCTATATCCTTTAATTAATTTAATCCATTTTGTTTTAGCTCTTACTTTGGGTTCCATTCGTACATCTGAGGTCATTATATTGTTTTAGTTCGTTCTTGGCCGATTTTACACTTTTTTCAATGTTTATTTTTTTTCAGTTGTCGACTTCTTGTTTCAAGCACTTTCAAACATAGTTTTTAAATGTGCTTTAAAATAAAGTTTGCTGCCCTCTTGGGGCAGAAAGCTTCAGCGCATGTCTAACCAGAAACTTGTTCGTTTAGGAAAATAAAGCCCACTCAAAAACCTTTAAGTTAAACATTTATTTACTGGTTCTGCCAGACAAAGTGCAAACATTGATGTGAAATCAGGTAGAAAGAGGTTAGTGGACCAAAAGCTGCATTTAAATGTTAGCTAACTTAATAATAGTTTAAGTCCAGAGGACTAATAATCTTTATATAAAGAAGGCACTTCAGATGCGTTCCCAATTACAATATAGTCATGGTTACGCATCATCTCCACCACAGAGCAACAGTAAAGCCTTTCTGTAGTCACCACTGGTATCTCCCTGAAACAACCAGAGAAAGAACAGTTTGCAGATTTGATCATTTTTAAACAATTACTTTTATAAAGTAAAGTGTTTGCGTGTACCTTGATCATGGAATACAGAGAGCGAGCGAACATCTTCCTGAACTGAGCTCTGATGTCCAACATGTCCACCTCACTACGAGTCACCATCACCCTGATCAGGGTGTCATCATCGGTTCCTGCACCCTGAAACAGAGAGGCCACCATAAACCCTCACAGGACAACAGACATGTGGGAAATAACATGAACATAGAGCTGAGGGGAAGTTTAAATTACAAACAGAGGCAAAATGCTTGAAACCGGATCAGTTTCTATTTAAATATGGGACAAAACCAACTTAAGACAACTTCCAAAATTTGTTACAGAAATTTGCCTTTAGCAGTTTCCTTTTCCCTGAAGCCAATTACTAAATATAACATGTTACTGCAGTCAGTTATGAAGTGCACATGTTCACCTATATGTTTGTTAACAAAATATTTCATGAACTGCTGGACAGATCTGAATGAAACTCAAAAAGGAATCAATGATTTAAATCTGCTACTCATCAACTTTGGAGTCAAGTTTTCCTAAAGATGGCTGCCACAGTAGACTTTAGAAACAAGAATTGCTTTAAGTCGGGTCATTTGTGGAGGTAGCCAAAAGTCATCTGTAACAAACTGAGCAATACTGGTGTAGTTTGAGTTCTAGTGAAACCAGTTCCAACAGTAATGTTCAGACGGTGCTTAAGTTCATGGCATTGTACAGGGTCTCGGCAAAATAGGCTGGAACGCTCCTGGCACACTTCACTTCAAGACAAACAGGGACAGGCAATGAGTGAACAGAAATATCAAGTATTTTTAAATTTAACAGATTAATTTTTTCATACCAACTGCGAGGAGCAGAGCTCTCAGGTTTCCAGAAGTTTCCTTGTTAATGGTCTCCTCTATCTCATGTCCAGACAGGTTCATGTAAGCATCAAATACTGAAACACAGGCTCAGAATCATCAACATCCTCGTAAAGCTCTGACCAACATTCTCATGAAGCATTTGATAGGTATGTCATCAATATCTTGGTATGGGGGAGGAAGTGGAACATTTAGTTTGCAGCCTGCAGATGAAACTGAATGTGCAGTTTGTAAATTAACGCGGACATACAGTACACTTTTTCATTGTGTACAAGGTTTATCTGGGAGTAAACTGCTCAAATGGTCCAAACATCACATGTTTCAGACAAACCTTTTCTCAGATGTCCAGGGCTCCGATTTCCCAGGATGGTGACAAACGTCTGTTCATCAGTTCCAAACTTCTGCTCTCCGGCTTTAAACAGGGTCAACACAGAAGAGCTGACTTAGTCTATACACAATTTATAAATCTGACATTATGGCAGGACATCTGAATACAATGTCAGTTTAGTAAATAAAACTGAGCTTTAACTGCTGGGAAAGCTTCCAGCGTATACGACTCCAGTACTTTACGTAGCCAAGGACTATTAACAAAATTTCAGGCTACAGGTAAAGTTACTGTGCATTTAAAACACAGTAAGGTTTACAGCTGCTGGAAGTTGTCCAAGTCCACAACGTTAACCACAATTCCCAGATTCAGACTAACGGGGTGGAAACGTGACTGCAAAGGGATAAATAAAACATTTCTATCATCCTCAATCTTTTCAGCAAGACATGTTCTTCAATGTTCCTCACCTGAGCATCACTCTCAATGTTTCCCTCCTGGATTCCAGTCTGCCTGTTCCCCTGAAAGAGGTAAACTTATTTTAAAGATGTCACCCCCACCTTGCAGCTTAAATGTCTCTCATGACCTGCTAGCACAGTCTCAGCTACTACAGCAAATTTTAGCTCAATGTCTGGAAATGATTTCAGGCGTACCTGAAGCAGAATGACCAGAAGTCTCTTGAAGTGACCAGAAGTGTCACCAGATATATCCTTCTCCAGGTCTTTATCGTACGCTGAGGTAAAACAACAGATACGCAGCTCATACACACCAATGAACTATTACACAAGTGACCTTGGGTTTATGCTCAACTTTAATGTTGCTCATCTCTGAAAGTAGAGCTCTGCATGTTACAAGTAACTGGTCAGAGCCGAGAAATGTTCTGTCATAAACATCAACTGTCCGTATGAACAAAAGTCTTTGTGCATTTAACGAAAGTGATGTCCAAACTGCCTTGTGTCAACCTAAACAGGCTTTATGAGCAGACTGTAATGAACCACATTACAACTGCACAACCACGACGATATATTCAATAAATAAATGTTTTAGTTACCCTGTTTATAAGCAGCAACGATATCCTTCACCTGCTGAGGCGTTCTGGAGGAGAGAATCTGCACAAGTACCTTCTCATCTGTTCCTGCTCCCTAAAGGACAAAGGGAAATCAGAACATTTATCCAGAACTGAAGACATCACAATGCTGTAGCTTCCTTCTGTGTGGCCTCCTTCACTTACTCTCCTGCTAAAAGAATATTCACAATTCTGCTGCCAGGAGGTCAATACTGATAATTTGGAAATGTGCAGCTCCACCTACTTATTCAAGCTGGTTAGATGTAAAATATCTCAAACTACAAGTGACTGGCTAAATAAAGGCCAGCATTTAAAATTTAGAAACTCCTTTATCTTAAAGATCGAGCACAATGTGTCAGATCATTCTGAACTGAGATTTACACACATTTGTCTGCCTTTAGTTTGTTGCAAAATTATAAAATTTAGACTAACAGTTTTGGTTTCCTTAAACTGACTGCAGTGTAAACAACTTTAATCAGCATCATGGGTGTGAAGCGCAGTGCTTACCTTGATGGCATTGTGAATCGACGTCACGTCATAAGCCAGAGGAGCAGTCATCAGAGCCACGATCAGAGTCTCAAATTTACCTCCCAGCTCTCCCTTCAGGGTATCCACCAGATCCTGACAAGACACATTCTTATTGAGACAGAGCCCTGCTGCACTTCAAGATTGTACCATTCATTTAAAGAGTCATCTGATTCTACATCTGTTGCGTTGTGTGGAAAGGTTAGGAACAATAACAAATATCTGAGCTACAGCTTGAAGGTTCTCTCCCCATCAATGATTTGAGTAAGACTTGTGTTCACTGACCCAGTGATCATCAAGAGACTTCACTGACAGCTGTAAACAGTAACATTTTACAATGGAACACTGGGGGGGTGGGGGGCATTTGAAGCACAACCTTGTGGTCAGATCAGAGACCATGGTTTTACAAGTGTATAATAATATTTAAAACAGTATTTATTTGCAGTTAAACTGTGGTACACCACATTTTTAGAGTTCATCTGCTATTTGGCAATACAGTATTTCTTATTGCTTGTTCATGAGAAGTATTTGCAGCCAAGATAAGAAAATTGTAAACAAGACAGTAAAAGGGGTCCACTGACTTGACCCATATTTGGACAGCGGAGATAGTCAACTGAATAGCCTATATGCCACGGGTAGTGGTGACGTACTTCCGTTAAAATGTGACCCGTAGGCTTCACTTCCGGTTCTGGTCGACAGCAGTTGTTTTTAGCGGTAGCTTCTAGAACTAGACCATGTAAAAGACACAAAAGATAAATTATCTGCGAGCTACTGGTACAACAAGAGAGATTTGTTGTGTGCCGTTGTGTCCAGTGAATAGCAGGTACAATAGAGCGCTTAGTTTTTTATATTTTAATGCCAGAGTTCGTGGCTAACCGAGTTAGCCTTAAAGCTAACACTCGGTTGTAGCTGGCGTTTTAAACCTCAGAATATTCAAGAGCCAGCATCAAACAGTGGTTAAAAATGAGCTGTACCTGCATTGTTCGAGTGTCCCTTCCACTTCCATGACCGGGGCTTTGGCAGAGAAGCAGAGAAGACAGCGAGGAGGAGGAGAACACAGCAGCTGCAGCTCAGTAAGAAACATGAATATGACTCGATTCCACACCCTGCACTTGTAGATTTAATGTTGGAGTCATGATGAGTGATTTAATAAAAGTTTGTAACTACATACTTTTAAAATAATATTCCGATTTTAACATATGTTTTCTAATTTGTAAATATGTTTGTAAACTCTTAGTAACTTCAGGGCTGTTACACCTCTGAAATATTCTCTGCTGTTTCCTTTAATATGAAACCAGAACTGTTTCACTTCAATTAAACTTTTATTTCCTGAGATGTAATTATTTATTTTAAAGCATAACTCTCATAAAGAGTTCTCCGTTTGGTTTTTTACTTGTAGGTAAATATGAACACTTGGTGGTTTTTTTTCCAGCTTTGCATCATCTGACCTCCTGATGTGTTCCTGCTGGTCCATGACTGCTCTGCCATTCATGGTCGGTGTTCACCAAGAACTGAGAGGAACTCCCCATCAAGTTCAACTTGTGTTTATTTGTCTTATACAGGTTAACACAGAGTTAACAGTACAATGAAGTGCTCAGGATGAGAAGAGCAGATTTGACTTGCTAAAAATCAAAGAACAAACTACTGTACGTATACTAAAAGCATGCACAGTGAAAAAGTAATTATAATATTCACAAAGTCCTGAAGAGAGACGGATATAACAATGCAGCAGGATGAATTTGAATTAACTACTGCAAGTATTTCAAGCTAGTAATATAAGCTAACATGCACATAAAGTTTTAAATATATATATATATATATATATATATATATATATATAAATATATACACATACAGTATATATAATAATATATAATTATATGTATATATATATATATATATTTAAAACTTTATGTGCATATATATGTATGCACATAATCAACATTACACAGGTTGTGTGACAAGTTATTGCACAAGTACTGTAGTGACATTGAGATTTAATTATTAGTTATTACCAGTTGTTCAGTGTTATTTATTGATTATTTAACCACACCACCCCGTCAACTCATACCCTGCAGCCCGTTGAGTTCTTCCTGTTCTTAAATGACCTTGACCTTGGATCAAAGCAACGGGACCTTGCTGACCCGTACGGTGTCCATC